>BLSH010490831.1:312651-335923 GCA_018402905.1 Glandirana rugosa | reverse complement strand
GGACAATGCTATGGGGCTGAGGGGCAGAAGGCACTATTGTGGGGGGGGGTCAAAGGAGCAGAGGCCATTGCTGTGGGGATAGAGGCAGAGAGCACTATTGTTGGGGGGATGCCAAAGAAGCAGAGGACATTGCTATGGGGATGGGGGGAGGCAGAGGGCACTAGTGTGTGTGTAAAGGGGGGTGATGTCAAAGGAGCAGAGGAGGGGCAGAGGACACTGCTATGGGGGGGGGGGGGCAGAGGGCCCGGAGACACTACTGGGGGGGTAATGTCAAGGGGGCAGAGGACACTGCTATTAGGGGGCAGAGGGCCAGAAGACGCTACTGTGGGGAGGGGTACTGTGAAGGGGGGCAGAGGTCATTGTTGTGTGTGGGGGGGGGGGGCATAGGACACTACTGTGGACAGGGCCAGCAGCAGCCTTCAGGATATGGGTGGTGGTAGTTGTAAAATCTGAATCCCCAGCCACTTGCAGCTGAGGCTGCAGAAAAAGGGACTGGGGAATCTGTCCCTTTCTCTATCTCAAAAGTGAGACATCAGGGGTTTAAGACCCCTGTTATTTCACCAAAGGCCCCCAACAGGGCTCCTAAAAAATAATATTGTAAAATGTCATTTTAAAAAGTTGGAAAAATTCATAAAAAAAGATAATAAAAATAAAAACTACTGACACCATCCGCTGCCCTACTGACACCAACCACTTCCCTAATGACTGACACCATCCACTGCCATATTGAAACCGACCTCTGCCCTACTGACAAGGATTTTAGGATAGGCTACGTTTATATTTTTACAGTGAAATTTGTTTTTTTTTTTCATTTATTATACGTTTCTAAGTTTTCCTTACTACAGTGGTACCTCGGTTCACAAACTTAGTTCACGAACTGAATTGGTTGTGAACCAACGCTAATTTTCCCATAGGGTTCAATGTAAATCAGTTAATCCGTAAAATTATGAAAAATCCTTTGTTTGTACATACAGTATCTCACAAAAGTGAGTACACTCCTCACATATATATAAAAAGATATAATAAAATATTTACAAAAATGTGAGGAGTGTACTCACTTTTGTGAGATACTGTATGTACAAACAAAGGATTTTAAACATGTATTACATATGGTCTTTTACTGACCTCTTTCATGTGTACTAGACATGTGCAATTTGTTTCGTTCCGCATTTGTTTTTCATCAAAATTCAGAATTTTCGTTAATATGGAAATGTCTGAATAACGAAAATCAGTTTCCCAAATTTTTCCGAAAACAAATCTTTGAAAAGAAAGAAAATCGGAAAAAACAAAAATTCGAAATTAAGAGCGAAAATCTGAAAATTTGAAAGAACAAAAACACCTTAGTAAGAACGAAAATCTGAAAACTTTAAAGAATGAAAATCAGAAAATAAGAACGAAAATCCAAAAGTACAAAAGAACGAAAATCCGAAAATAAAAATGAAAATCAGAAAATATAAAAGAATGACAATCCGAAATTAAGAACGGAAATCCAAAATTCGAAAATCCTAAAGAACAAAAAACATTTGGGTATTTTCTATTTATAATAATAATAATAAAAACTATAATAATAGTTATAAACTATTAAATTATAGGTAGGTATTGGAATTTCTTTTTAGATTTGGCTGTTAGTGAACATCATGAATTATTACCCATTATTATAGTTTTTTATTATTATTATTAATTAACCACTTACTGACCGCGTATAGTATATATACCGCGGCAAAGTGGCACGATACTGCAGATCGCCGTTTATAAATGGCGATTAGCGCAGGCAGCGCTCTCGTGCCCGTGCTCCCTGAGTGGGGCCGTGGGTCGGGCGGACTCGATGTCTGCCAGCGACCCGCGATCCCTTGAGAGAGAGGAAGAACAGGGGAACCGCCGATGTAAACACGGTGGTACCCTGACAGGCGGCATGACACTGGTCTACTGGTCCCTGTGATCGGGATCAGTTAGATTTGTTATGACCCTGCCAGCCCCCACACAGTTAGAACACATACAGGGACACAGTTAACCCCTAGATTGCCCCCTACAGGTTAACCCCTTCACTGCCAATGACATTTATACACTAATCAATGTTTTTTTTAGATCTGATCGCTGTATAAATGTCAGTGGTCCCAAAAAAGCATCAAAAATGTCCGACATGTCCGCCGCAATGTCGCAGCCTGATAAAAATCGCAGGTCTCCGGCATTACTAGCAAACAAAAAAACTGAAAACGTCATAAATTAACCACTTGCTGACCGCCGACCGACGGCGACAAGGTGGCTCGTTATCGCAAACTGCGAGATCATGCACTGTGAGCGCGCGCCGTCAGAGGCACACTCACTGTGTTTGGGGGGGGGGGCAAGGAGCGGGTAGGGCAGACTTGATCGCTGCCAGCTACCCACGATGGCCCCCCCGCAGTGAAAGAACGGAGGTCCGTGTATGTAAACACGGATCTCCGTTCTGACAGGGGGGGTAGGGCTGTGATCACAGGCTTCCTGTATATGGAAGCCGTGATCACTCCCCTCCCCCTGCCAGCCAAGCCCACATACAGTTAGAAAACACTGAGGGAACACAGTTAACCCTTAGAGCGCCCCTCCAGGTTAACCCCTTCACTGCCAATGGCATTTACACAGTAATCAGTGCATTTTTATAGCACTGATCGCTGTATAAATGCCAATGGTCCCAAAAAAGTCTCAAAGTGGTGCGACATGTCCGCCGCAATATCGAATTACCGCTAAAAATCGCAGATCACCGCCATTACTAGCATAAAAAAAAAAAATTATAAAAAGCCCAGAAATGAATTTTCATCATCCATAAACGTGGCAACTTTTGCGCAAACCAATCAATAAACGCAGATTGCAATTTTTTTAACCAGAAATATGGGGAAGAATATAAATCGGTCAACACCGATGAAAAAAAATGTTTTTTTATATATTTTTTTGGATTTGTATTTTAGCAAAAAGTAAGAAATATTGTTTTTTTTTTGCAAAACTGACGCTCTTTTTTTATTTATAGCGGCGATCAGAAATGACGCAGAGGGGATAAAATACCACCAAAAGAAAGCTCTATTTGTGGGGAAAAAAAGGACCCAAATTTTGTTTGAGTACAACATCGCATGACCGCTCAATTATCAGTTAAATCGGCGCAGTGCCAAATCGCAAAAAGTGCTCTGGTTCTAAAGTGTGAAATCCTTCCAGGGCTGAAGTGGTTAATTCTCATGGTTTGTAAACGTGACAACTTTTGCGCAAACCAATCAATATATACGCCGATTTCGATTTTTTTTCACCAAAAGTATGTAGAAGCATATATTTCAGCTCTTTTCTGGTTTATAGTGGTGATGCAGAGGTGATAAAATACCACCAAAAGAAAGCTCTATTTGTGGGGGAAAAAAAGGACGTCAATTTCGTTTGCGTAAAACGTTGCACGACTGCGCAATTGTCAGCTAAAGTGACGCAGTGTTGAATCCCAAAAAGTGCTCTGGTCAGGAATGGGGTAAATTCTTCCAGGGCTGAAGTGGTTTATAATAAATAATAATAATAAAAACTATAATCATATATATAAACTATTAAATCAGTTAGGTATTGGCATTTCCTTTCAAATTTGTCTGCTTGTTAGTGAACAAATTTTTCCAAACTCCCAAATTACCAATAATAACAAATACCGCATCTATACGAATGGAACGAACCAAATTCGTATTTTTCCGAATTACTGATAATAACGAATACCGCATCTATACGAATGTAACGAACTGAATTTGAATGTTTCCAAATTCACAAATTACCGAAAATAACGAATACCGCATCTGTACGAATGGTACAAACCAAATTCAAATTTTTCTGAATTCCTGAATTTATTCAAGATAACAAATTTCGATCATAACGAAAAATCTGAAAAAAAAAAGAAAAAAATTAACAATGAATTTCATGTCTAATGTGTACATCGAAAAAAAAAAACTATAGCTCCTCTTTAATCCTTGTTTGAAACAATCCCAAACCGCATCCGAGGGCATGATAAAGTTGTAGAATTCATATGAACTGTTTTTCCATGATTCCCAATCAAGTGAGTCCACCCTCATGGTAGGCAGGGGGCAGAAACCCCTATCTGAGTGGACAAGTTCTCTTTAGGCTCTCATCTTGCACTGCTCTTCCCAATATGAACGTGTCAGAGCAGGAAAGATTGCCGCGGCTCGTGTTCGTGAACCGAAGCGGAGTTTGTGAACCGAAACTGATTTTTGTGAACTCTTCTGTTCGCGAACCAAGTTGTTCATTAACAGAAGCATTCATGAACCGAAGTATCACTGTATTTAGTTAGGCCTTGCTAGTTAATTTAAAGGGGTTGTAAACCCTCACGGTTTTTCACCTTAATGCATATGCATTAAGATGCAAAACCTTTTCTTTTGCAGCAGCCCCCCAGACCCCCCGTTTACTTACCTGAGCCCAATTTTTCCCATGCCGAGCCTAGCAGCTCAAGCCGCGGGCTCTGGTCCTCATTGGATAGATTGGCTATTGGCTTCCGCTGCTGTCAATCAAGTCTAGGGACGCAGAAGCAGGAGTTGGGAGCACTCCAGCATGAGTGACCCCAAGGAAATCGCTTCCCTGGCGGGGCACTTGAGAAGAGTAGGAACCAGGAGCGCCGCTGGGGGACTCTAGATGAGGAACTGCTGCACAGAGGAAGGTAAGTATGACATGTTTGTGATTTAAAAAAAAAAAAAAATTGAGCCTTTAGTATCACTTTAAAGGAAAAAAATATAAGGGTGCCGAACCCCGGTGATCTTTGATCTCTTTCACGTTGTTGAGGTAGATCTCCACCTCTTAAAGGGTTACCTACCCCTGGAGTAGAGTAATGAGAAGACACAAGTAGTTGCCAAGAGTATTGGAAGTTTAACAAGCAACCTTTCGATAGCATGCACCTGTTATAGGTCACGGGCTATAACAATGAGGGAGATGTTCTCGGCACTCCTTCCACCAGCGGTCTCTCTCCCATAGCAACGGGAGTGGATTGCACTGCAGAAGTTGCCTATCCTGTACAGAGGTATGGAAGGTTCGAGAGTTAAGTAAGTGCACATGCGGAGCCCACACAGAGTGCATGGCAGGGCCCACTCCATTATTGGAGAGTAGTTGTGGAAAACACTAGACAAGTGGATATGGACATTGGCTCAGCATGTCCCTCCAAAATCCAAGTTACTGTGAAGGTGTAGATTGCCACGGGAAAACGAGCGTTAACCGGAGAACAGTAACAGTGCCACTGTATATAGAATACCTTTATCTCTAAGAGTAGTGGTCCAACTTAAGGTTGAGTATTCCCCCACAGCAACCTCAGCCTTGTCCTGGGGCATTGATGAAGACGGTACAAAGTAACGATACCCCATGTGTGTGAGTAAAGTGACCTGTAACCAAGTGCCTAGCATAGCCAGAAGACCCCACACCGCGGTAAGCCTCTCATGTGACCTTTGCTTGGTGCCCACCGAGGAAAGAAACATGAAGGACTTGACGATCACCTCAACCTAACCCTACCTCCTTGCACATCTTGGCCATGTATAAAGTAGACTACTTAGTAGTATGATACTAATCCAGATACTGGATGTGATTCCCAGGATCCATTTTAATTTTGTTGCTGTATGTGGCTTCTGTAAAGTATTTACACAAAGCACACCTCCCCATCAAACTGCCGTGTTTTCTGGTTTCCTGGGACAATCTCTATTTTGATACAGCAAATCATTAACTTGGGCTCATTAGTTTGTATAATCCAGCTGCCAGTAAGCAACAAAGCTTGCTTTATTTAAGCACCAATAAGCCTAAACTACAAGCTGTGGCCTATAAGAGAATGGATTAACGTTTATATATAATTATTTCGGAAGCTTACTGAAGTAACAAAAATTTGAGATAATTATGTTTTGTGGGGAGATATATTATGCACTTCCTGTTCAGAAATCCCATGGCAAGATCCCATGGTAAGGTTCCTGAAGAGATCTGGAAGCAGATCTTCCCTAAAAATGTTTTACCAACTGCTCCCCACCAGTCAAAAAATAAACTATGGAGATTACAGGGATGTCACTGTGCCTCGCTAATCCCTTCGTTTTAAAAACACAATATTCCCAACACACGCAGACCTCAACATGGCTGTAAATGTAAGTGTGTGCTGCAGTGACCACTGGCTGGAAATGAAAGATATTCAAAGTGAAAAGTATCTCACCAGCACACAAAGGATCTCAAGAACTGATCCAAAGCTTTATTCAGGGATCACATCATAAATACAAGAGTGACGGTTTGGAGCCTCGCAGAACCCCTTCATCAGGCATAAGACATTACAGGGGTCCTACGAGGCTCCGAAACATCAAGGCTCCAAAATACTGCTTTTGTAACTATAATGTGATCACTGAATAAGCTTTTTTTAAATAGAGAAAGTATAGAATTGTTAAATGCCAGCAAGAGCAACCGCACCATCTACTGGTCATACTAGAAAATATAATATACAGGGAAACTATGTAATATAAAGTATGGCATCAATTCAGGAACCTGGACCTAAGAAAAATAAGTAAAATACCATTGCTGACCTCTTCTAAAAATGCTAGTTGCCTGGCTGTGTTACACTTCAATGCTTTCTGAGTCATTGCACAAGAATGCAACAAGTGACAGCAGAATTAAGTCAGCGTTTCTGATCTGCGACCTTATGCCTGGTCAGTGACTGAGAAAGTATTGAATGCACTGTATTGTCATTACAGCCAGAGAACTATTATTTTAAAAAGTAAAAGATCAATATATTTTTTGGCACTGTGGCCCATAGGTCGCAGGTTGGTATTGGCACAACAGACTTGGTAAAGTGGTTCACCATAACTTGAAAGTTATGGTGTACTTCTTCTGACATGTCCAGTATAAAAAAGTTGATGGTCAATACTTCTAGTTGGGCAGATGTATGCCAAGTCAGAGGTGGAATCCTGGCTTCAGCCCTCTTAAGCGCTGAACACACCACACAGTATTGGAAGACTTGTTCAACCAACTGAATCAGACCAACACCCATATCTTAACTGTTAACCACTTGACCTCTGGAACATTTTACCCCATTCATGACCAGGCCATTTTTTGCTATTCAGCACTGTGCTACTTTAACTGGTAATTGCTCTGTCATGTAACAATGTATGCAAATTAAATTTGTTTCAATTTTTTTCACACAAATAGAGCTTTTGTTTGGTGGTATTTGATCTCCAATGGGTTTTTTGTTGTTTTGCTATATATATAAAAAAGGCCAAATTTAAAAATAAAAAAATAACACAATATTTTCTACTTACTGTTGTAAAACATATCCAATAAAATCTAATTTCTTCATAAATTTAGGCAAAATGTACTGTGCTACATGTCTGTGGTAAACAAAATCAGAGTAAACTTATATTAATTGTTTTTGTGAAAGTTATAGTGTCTACAAACTATAGTATATATATATATATATATATATATATATATATACACATACTGTATATATATATATATATATATATTGAAAATTGATGAATTCTGATGTACTGATGGCCTATCTCATTTCTTGAGACCCCAAAATGGCATGACAGTTCAAATACCCCCCACATGACCCATTTATGGAAATTAGACAGTCTGAGGTATTTAGTAAGAGACATGGCCAGTTATTGAATAGCTGTATGGCAATCACAGCACCACAATACTGATCACAGCTGGTAAGAATGAAACCTATTCATAACAGTTGTGTTTACATAGCGATCATGTGATACCCCGGCTGCTTTAATTGGCCAAATACTGAGATCCGCAATCCGCTGTGTTTGGCAAAACCGCGGTCACGGAAACTGCAACTGCTTCAGAGGGTGTGACAGTGCGCATGTGCTGGGCTATGTGCAGGTACATAACCTGGCCTGTAGATGCCTCCAGCCCGCAGGTGAGTGAGTGTTGGTGAGTGGAACTGGTTAAACTAGGTACATGTTTTGTGGGCACTTTAGTGGCCTGCTTCCATGTGGATTCTTTCTTCCACAGAGACAGCTTGGACCCTTAACAGTACGACCTGCTAAGTCACTGAAAAGTCATTGGAGAACATTATTCTACAGTACACTATACCTTCCCTCCCATCCTTCAAAATGTTGGCTTCTAGTAATAGCTATAATCTTTCTTTGGGACTGGACCACAGCTGTAACCATATCACCTCTTTAAGTGGGTTAATTACTGGATCCTTTCTCTGTTCCTCTGCCCAGTTATAATCTTCAAGCACATGGATGACAATCATCGAACACATGAATGAAAATCAAACTTCCTGCCATCTTGTTGCTCTTTTGAGCGCAATAATGCAAAGAGAGTTCAAACTTTACTAGACAGGCTGCCCAGTGTTGCTCCAGAGTGCCATATTTGGCTGCTTAGAGATGCACCAACAGATTGTTATCTATCCATACCTCAAACTTGGCTCATGTCAGGTACCAACAAAGCATTCCTGAACTGCTCACAACAAGGCTAAAAGGGGCTGTAGTTTGCAGGGTTTTTCTCAGTCACACGTAGGCTTTGACTGGCTTACTATCTCTGCTGCTGCTACATATTAAGTTCCTGAATTCACTTTTGATATGTTTTATCCAACAAACCTTTCATCATTTTTGTTACCCGTCTCTGGACTCGTTCTATCTTATCAATATATTTTTGTAAGAGGTCTCCAGAACTGGACACAGTATTCTAAATGAGGTTTCACTAAAGATCTATATAAGGGAATAAGGACCTCCTTCCTCCTGCTGGTGATCCCTCTAGTGATGCATCCTAGAATTCCATTCGTTTTGCCCACTGCCTGGTCACACTGTTTGCTCATTTTACAGCCATCTGAAATAAATACCCCCAAATCTTTTTCCTCTGTAGTGTTGAACTGCACTTACCACTGACTTGACTAATCTTCCAGCAATGCCAAATCATGTTCCATACTCCAGACACCTCCAGGGATATCAACCCTATCATACACCTTTGTATCAGCATAAAGACATACCTTGCCCAACAAACCTTTAGTTATATCACTTACATTAAATTAGATTAAATAGAACAGGACCCAGTACAGAGCCTTGTGGTACACCACTAGTGACTGGTCTCTGTTCCTAGTAGACGCCATTTACAAACACACTCTGGTATCTATCCTTTAGCCAACTGCATATCCACTGAACCACCCAAGGGTTAAGTCCTAGCTTGTACAACTTTTGTATTGGATCATTATGTGGAACTGTATCAAATGCCTTGTTGAAATCAAAATATGCTAAGTCCACAGCACCATCCTGGTCCAAAACATTGGTAATATAGTCTGACATGATCTGCTCTCAGTAAAGCCATGCTGCTTTGGGTCCAAGTTGTGTATTTTTAAGTGATTGGTGATCCTTCTATTCAGGAGGGATTCCATTAACTTGACTAAAACTGATGTTAAACACTCTGGCCTGTAATTGCCAGCTTCTACCTTGCTGCCTTCTTGTGGATAGGTACAATATTAGCTGTCATAGGGAACCTCTCCTGTTAGAAGAGATTGATTAAAAAGATCAGTTAATGGTCCAACAACAGTACCTAAGTTCTCTTAGGACTCTGGAATGAATACCATCAGGTCCATTCCTTTATTAAGCTTTAACTGAGCCAGTTCCTCTACTACAAGGGTGCCCAACCTCTGGCCCTCTATTGTGGCCTGCTACCTCCTGCTCTGGGATGGAGGGTCAGCAAGCCCAGATTGCAGGTTCCCGTTCCCAATTGATACCAAATATATTCTGCTTGTGACAGGAGTCGGCGCTATTCAGGAGCTCTGGTGAACACCAGTTAATACTTAGACTTCACACCTCAGATGAGCCTGCGTCATCTGCCAGGGTGACTGCCTGTGTACCTATCTTGCTGGTTGGTGGTAGTCGAAGTGGTAGTAACTTCTAAAGCAACTGGTCTTCAAGCCTAATGCCTAATTGTGACAGAATAATTTGGCCTAAAACATGGAGACCTATATAGCAAATGCTGTGGCCCCTTTCAGGTAGCAAATTTCGGAGCTGCAGAAGTTCAGTTTCACCCACCAAGAAAAATTTCCTGGGCTGGAAAGTGTGGTGAAAGGGCAACACGAAGAGATCCATGCTCTTCAAAAACAATACTGGATCTAACGGACATATGCCTTACCCACCCAAGTTTAATGGAGAGCACCGCCATTACAGAGGGTTTCCTAACCAGTGTTGCATATATTTCCAAATGCGACCCTGTGCATTCACTTCTGAAAAACAGAAGGTAATGTTAGTTATCGACCTCCTGACTGGGGACGCACTAGCTTGGGCCTCCCCTTTTATAGAACAAGACAGTGCCACTGTAAATAATTTTGAATTAGGTTTTTGATGATCCCAACCACTGTGCTACTGCTGAAGCAAAGTTGCATAGTTTATGGCACATAAGCTGAATTCAGGCCTTGGATTACAGATACCACTTTGACCCAGCAGCACAAAAAAGTCAGTTCCGCCATGGGCTTTCTGAACAGGTAAAAGATGAGCTCACCAGAGCAGAGACTCCTAATGATCTTGAGGCCTTCATTCAACTATGCATCCGAATCGATCAGAGACTTACAGAAAGGAGGAAGGAGAGACTGGGAATGTTTGGAAGTAATGGTGGCATGCATTTCTCTTCTAGTCATTTTTTTAAAAAGGATCCAAGAGTTTCTCCAGATTTTGACACCACTGAATCTATGCATGTTGATGCAATTAAGAGATCTATTTCTACTCAGGAGAAAGAGAGAAGACGTTCTGAGAACTTGCGTCTATATTGTGGGGACTCAGGGGCATTATGCAGTTAACTGCCCTAACAAGGTAAGAAGAACAATTGAGGCCACTGATATGATTGTGCCTGAACAAATAAACACCATTACCCAGTCTGTCTCCCGATTGATTCATGAAGAGAATAAAGTCAACTCTCTACTATCTCACTTTGTCATCCCTATTAAACTATTCTCTGATGGCACTGAAATTCCTTGCTCTGCTATGCTGGACTCTGGGGCTGGGGGGAGCTTTATAGACAGAATTTTCCCATAGCAATAATATCCAAACAAGAAATAAGCCTTTTCCTATTGATATGGATACGGTTGATGGTTCACCCTTAATTTCAGGACCTGCTACCCATGAAACAGTCCCTTTGGTGCTCCGATTTGAGGCTAACCATCATGAGACCATCAGTTTTCAGCTGATTACCTCACCCAAATTTCCTGTCGTCCTAGGCATTCCTTGGTTTTCCACCCATAATCCCTCCATTAACTGTGAAGCATGGATTATAAACTTTACATCCCCCCATTGTGAAGAATTCTGTAGAGAACCTTGTCGAACAATTAAAAGTGCTAAGGGAATGGCTTGATGAAAATTTAGAGAAGGGCTTCATTAGACCTCTAACGTCTCCTGCAGAAGCAGCCCTGTTCTTTGTTGCAAAGAAAGATTCCACCTTGCGTCCATGCATTGACTACAGGGACTTGAATAGAATCACTATTAAAAACCGTTATCCACTTCCTTTAATCTAAAAAATGTTGGAAAGACTCCGCTTTGCCTAAGTCTTTACAAAAGTAGACTTATGGGGGGGCATATAACCTCATCCGCATTCGTCAAGGAGATGAATGGAAAACCACCTTTAGAACCAGATGTGGGCATTTTGAGTCCTTGGTTATGCCTTTTGGCCTCTGTAACCCCAATGCCACTTTCCAACATTTCATCAATGATGCTTTTCGAGACCTATTGGACCAGTTTGTGATTGCTTATCTGGATGATTTTCTCATCTTTTCTAATAACCTGGAGGTGCATCCCAAGCATGTATGCATTGTCCTTGAAAGGTTAAGGAAGAACCAACTTTATATTAAATTGGTAAAATGTGAGTTTGAACGAATCCAGATGCAGTTCTTGGGATATATTATTTCTGCTAAAGGGGTGAGCATGGATCCTAAGAAGATCAAAGCAGTGGTGGATTGGCCTGCCCCTAGAAATGTTAAGAACATACAATGATTTGTTGGTTTTGCCAACTTCTACAAAAAGTCCGTAAGAAATTTCTCTAAGGTGATAGCACCAATTACACAGCTGCAAAAAAAAAAGAGATGCCCTTTGTGTGGTCATCTGAGGCACAGACTGCTTTTATTAAGCTAAAGACTCTTTTCACCTCTGCACCAATATTGGTCCACCCCGATCCTGAAATTCCTTTTATAGTGGAAGTGGATGCCTCAGACTCTGCTGTGGGAGCCATCCTTTCTCAGTGAATAGGAGAAAAAATGCAGCTTCATCCTTGTGTGTATGTCTATCGCTTAATGTTGTTAGCTGAAAAGAATTATGACATTGGGAATAAAGAGTTGCTGGCAATTAAGAAAGCCTTTTCTGAGTGTAGACATCTGCTGGAAGGGGCTACGCATCCAGTAACTGTTCTCACAGATCATAAAAATCTAGAATTAATTTGTTCTGCCAAGAGGATGTCTTCTAGACAAGCACCTTGGTTACTGTTCTTTTACAGGTTTATTTTATCATCTTGTATCGACTTAGGTCAAGGTATGGTAAGGCCGTTGCATTATCAAGTATGTTGACTGAACCTCACCAAGAAGGCAACTCTGAATGTACTATCCTGTCTCAAAAGAACTTCCTAGGGGCCACAAATTTCAAGACATTCTTGAGTCTCCTTAAGGAGGGGTATGAAATCATGATCCACTTCTCAATTATCCTCCTATGGATATTAACCTTGAGTACAAGAATGGCTTTTGGATTCATACACATAGTCTCTATGTGCCTGAATCAGCTCAGATTGAAGCCCTCAGGTTGGTTCATGACTCAAACTTTCTGACCATTTTGGGATTTCGAAGACAGAAGAGCTCTTGTCACATTCCTTTTGGTGGCCTGGCTTTAAGAAAGAAACAATATGTGGTCTCATGACTGACCTGTGCATGCAATAAGACTCCCCCAGCATCTCCTTTGGGGTTGGTCCAGCCACTCCCTGTTCCATAAAGGGCATGGGGGTCAATTTCTATGGACTTTGTGGTAGATTTTCCTCCCTCAAAGGAAATTACCACTGTCTTGGTCGTCTTTGACTATCTCACTAAGTTGGCTCATTTTATACCTGTTAAGAGGGTACCTTCTGCTGAAAAAACTGCAGAGTTAATGGTTCGAGAAGTATTTAAACTGCATGGTATTCCTGATAATGTGGTTTCTGACTGAAGAGTACAGTTTACTTCAAAAATTTGGAAAAGCTTTTGCTCAGCCTTAGGTGTAACAGTTAATCTGTCCTCTGATTTTCATCCCCAGTCTAATGGTCAGACCGGGAGGACTAATCAAACCTTGGAGCAGAACCTTCAATGTTTGGCCAGTTATCTTCAGAATGACTGGGTTGATTATCTTTCTACTGCAGAGTTTGCTTCTAACAATTCTAAACATAGCTCCACTTCTCAAAGTCCTTTGTATTTAAACAACGGGTATCATCCAGTTCTTATTCCTGATCTCCCAATCTCAACTCCAATTCCATGTTTTACCAACAGATTAACTACACTGTGGGAGATTCAGGAGAAATTGCTGGAGACCATGAAGGAGGCTCAGCCATGTTACAAGAAGGCTGCTGACAGACATCGCAGATCACTTCCTACCTTTCATGTGGGTGACAAAGTTTGGTTATCAACCAAAAATTTGAAGGTCTGTGTTCCATCTGCAAAGTTGGGCCAAAAGTTTGTAGGACCTTTCTAGATTTCAGCTCAAATCAACCCATTTACCTTTCGCTTAAAACTTCCCAACATTATTTTCACATATCACTACTCAAACCATGTAATGAAAATCCTTTTTTTGGAAGAATTCTTCCACCTCCTCCACCTGTTAAGAGTTACAGGGTGAAGAAGAAATTGTGGTGGAGAAAATTCTTGATTCCAGGATTTTTAGGAACAAATTATAATATCTGGTCCAATGGGGAGGATATGGGCCAGAAGAAAACTCTTGGGAGCCTGAGGAGAACATTCATGCCCCTAGATTAACAAGAGAATTCCACCGGAGGTTTCCTCACAAACCCAGCCCTAAGATGTCCAGGGGACATCATGGAAGGAGGGGAGTATTGTCAGGGCCTGGACTTGAACCTGGGACCTCAGCTGTGTCTGGCAATGGCTCTTCTCACTGAGCTACCTGGGATGCTGGACAGCACCCTGTCTGATCCATTGGGCAACCCTACCTTGTGCCTTCTGTCTTGACTTCTGCTGAACCTTGAACTCTTTGTTCCTCCCATGAACTTCCTGATATAAGCCATGTCTCTGCACTTCCTCTTTGCCAGATTATTGTGCTTTCTCAGCCAGTATCTCGCTCTTGTCTTCCCTGCTGCCGTCGATATATTGCTACTAGTCGTTATCGACTCTTGGCTTGTGCCTTAACTACGCTTCTGCCTGATCTCAACCTTCAACTACTCGTTACCAACCTTTTGGCTTGTTTACTGACCACGCTTATGTTTGATCCTTACCTACTTGTCTGCTACTGGACCCAGGCATGTTCACCTCCTGGCGGGGTGATCCTGAGGACCGCGACCTGGTACTAACACTCAGCTAAACTCATTTCCACCATCAGGAGCTCTGGTGAACACCGGTTAGTACTTAGACTCTGTACCTTAGGTGAGTCTGCGTCATCTGCCAGGATGACTGCCTGTGTACCTATCCTGCTGGTTGCTGGTACTCCCACAACTGCTATAGCAACTGGTCTTCAAGCCTGACGCCTGATCGTGACATCATCCCATCAGCCCAGTCCTTAGCAATACAAACCCTCACATTTCTTTCAACCCGCAGGGACAGAAATCCCAAGATAATATCCTGCCAGCCCAAGAAAACGTATGACTTTGGTTGTTGGGAACCTTCATTCTTTAATGGCCTTTACTTTTTCAGCAATTGGCAGTATGCTTTGTCTGGAGATGACATATCTTAGGAACTCAATCTCATGCTTGAATATATAGCACTTTTTGGGTTTCAGCTTCATGCCATACTAGTACAGCTGGGCCAATACAGTATTCAAGTGTGCAAAATGGTCCTCGAAAGTGGCAAAAACTCAAGATAGATCAGCATACCAAGCAGGCTCATGTTCCCAAGGCTCCAAATGTTCCATTGTCATCAGGAATGTGCTGGGTACATTGTTCAACCTGAAGGGCATTATTTTGAACTGGCAAAACTCTATGGGAGTAATGAAGGTGGTATCCAGTCGGTCCACCTTGGTGTCAGCTAAAGTATTTACCAATACCTACTGGTAAGATCAAATGTGAAGAAAAAAAGTTTGGCCTTTCCTATGTCAAGGTATTCCTTAAATTATGAAGAGGACCCTACTGGTAAGATCAAATGTGAAGAAAAAAAGTTTGGCCTTTCCTATGGCAAGGTATTCCTCAAATTATGAAGAGGACAGTCATACCATTTAGACACTTATAGTCCACACAAAATCAAAGGATGCTATCCTTTTCTTCTCACCAAGATGATTGGAACTGTCCATGGGCTCTTACATTTTTCAGTCACCCCTTGTTGCATTATCTGTTCTAGCATCTTGGCAGAGGTGTGGTGGTATACTTTGATATTTTCCTGGATTAGAGGCCTCTCTTGTGTGTTTCTTGTGTTCAGTCCCACCAGCCTAGGCTGTGGTCTCCATGTGAAAACGCCTCTGACCACTTATTTAATAATCACCGTACTGCTTCTGAGTCCACACAAAAGGCGAGGATTCTTTAAATTTTTTCACCAAGACAATCAGAATCATTCATGGTTCTTACTCTCTTTGATCACCCCTTGTTGCATTATTTGTTCTAGCATCTGCTTGACCTCTTGGTATAGGTGTGGTGGTATACTTTTATATCTCTCCTGGATGGGAGGGCTCTTCATTGTGGGCATATTGTGTTCACTCCCATTAACCCTGCTGCTTCAGTCTGGGTTATGGTTTCCCTGTAAGAACACCTCTGACCAATTAACCAATAATCACCTTACTGCTTCTGAGTGGGTGTCAGTTCCTTATTGGTAAGTTGTAGGAATGGTAGTATTTGCTCACTTGCCCACTCTTGGTTTGTTCTTGCCAACCTCTTAACCATATGCAGTCTTGCCAGATAGCCATGATAATTAAACCCTCAGAGCTCTATGTCCCGCATCTTGAGGACAATCATGTCTGTGATTAACAGTCCCAAGGAGCAAGTGAAGTTGAAGAGCCTCCATGTTACTGATTCTAACTGCTAAAGCGGCCTGTGACTGTGTCTGAGCATTGTGAGTAAATGGGCACTTCAATGTACAGTTTAAGCTGAACAACAAACACTGTTTTTTGTAATCTCCTTACTTACTTCTACAGGTTTTTAAATAATTTTCTTTTATGTTTTTACTCTTCTCTGATATCTCTGGCTTCCCTCTGTACTCTTTGCATTATTCATTTTCTAATTGAATTTTTTTCTTGAATGTTCCTCCTGAAATCTTTATGAAACCTGTTTCGAGTAATTGGCTTTCTTACACTCAGGATTTATCACCATTCTAATGCAGGGTGTTTTTAATTTCCACTTCCCTTTGTGATCAAGTTTACTTAGCAAAAAAAAAAAATCATGCTCCATTTCTACCCCACATTACTGAGCCGTTTCTGCATCCATTTACAACTGTGAACCATAGAATCTACCTATAGCGCTACCCCTGCAGGAGCCTCTGTAGTTTGACAGGTTCTTTTCCAAGTTGGTGAAGAGGCAGGTAGTTACACAGCAACTGCCCATTCGTTCTGGTTCATTAAACACTCTAGTCTTTTTAATATATATATTGCTGGTAGAAACTTGAAACAGGAAAGGGCGTTGGGGTGTGGAATACTCCAAAATGTTGAGCACAGTTAGCCGAATATGCTTCTCACTCGGTAACAGCAGCACAGTCTAATTTTTTACAGCAGGGGCCATGAGGTAGTTTTAAAGGGTAAGTTCACCTTTACAGAAAATCTGTAAGGTGAACTTACACTGGACCCCTTCCTCATCCCCCTGGGGTCCTGCTGACCTGGAGTTCGGCAATCACCCGCTCTGACACAGCGGATAGCTTCTTTACCAGTCCGGGGCTTAGAAATCCCCTCAGCTTAATCTCCTAAACATACTTTGTAAAGGTACGTATAGGAGGCATTCTAACTGGTCGGTGCCGGCGCATGTGTGGCGCCGACCAATTAGAACCCACGTAGCCTGTCAGTGGGGGAGAAGAGAGAAAGCCTCTGGGATTTTAAATCCCGGGACCGGTAAAGCGGCTATACGATATGTTAGAGTGCGTGATTGCCGGACTTAAGGTCAGCGGGACCAGGTGTGATTGGGAGGGGGTTCAGTGTAAAATTTTCTGTAAAGGTGAACTTACACTTTAAGCACAAGTAGCGGCAGACTGAAACAGTCTGGATCCTTACAGCTGGGGACTATAAGGTAGTTTGTAGCACAAGTAATGGTGAACTGGAACAGTCTGTATACTTATGGCTGGGAACCAGAAGATAGCTTGTAGCATTGGTATTGGCAGACAGTATAAAAGTGGAACAGTATATTTAATGCATGGGGACCATGAACTAAATTGCAGCACAGAATATAGGTTCTACTCACAAAATCTTAGGACAGGAGCAGCCCATAAGTGTAGCCCCTTGGAAAATAGACCAGCATCCAGACCAGAAGTGCTCCAGAAGTGCTCCAGGGACAAACAGCCCCCTGCAGCTCACCAATCCATTCCCTCACAGAAGAGACAATCTCTCCAAGACTTCAGACAATTTATCAGCTCCTAAGCCAGCATCTGGGCACACCTCCCCATGGATTGGCTAAGCACTGATCAATATTCAGGCCGGTCATTTGAATTCTCCCTCCCAAAGCTCTAAAAACTTCTTCCAGAGGCGGGGGAAGTAATCAAGCTCACAGCCTGTGAAGCCATGAACAGACCAAAACAAACAATCTCTGCTCTCTTGATCACAGAACTAAATTTACCTAGTCGCCTAACTAGGAGGGTGCTACATACCTGTAGTCTTTCACTTAAAAGCTTTGTAGAAAGCTGTTTATTTTCTCTCTTTCACTCTCATGTGGAAATTGTTAAAGTATTTGTCCTCATCTCTGCCACTCTACACTTACAAAATACAGTATTTCAAGCATGTCTCTATTCAGTTGATTTATTTGATTTCTGGGTGACTCCATTAGTGGAGCACCAAGTCATTTTTATTCTCTTTTCTATTCTATTCTTTGCCACGTACACTTAAAAAATATTTATATAATGTAGTCTGTTCATAGCATTAACTGAATAGATTTTGTCTTTCTGAGTCCTCCCATAGCATAGTCTTATTACCTGTTGAACCTGACAGTAGATATATTTGTCCACATTCTTTAACAGGCCAAGCTGTCCAGCAAAAGTGGCATTAAGAGTTTAAGAATAAATCATATAACACTGAAAGTGGTGCTTATAACAGTTTTAAGCGTAGACAGATAGAGAATGGAATTCCACTTTAAGAAATAGGAATTCATCTTTTTTTGCATCTCAGTACTAATGCCTCTTTCAGGCACTGCCTGTCTACATGTACTTGCTCCAGCATTGACTTCACGTCATTGCTGTTTGCCATCTTCCTGATGGTGACAATGGTGGACCATTCCTATATAGTGCACGTCAGTATGGCCTACTGTGGCCTTCATTGAGTCGTGTGTGACAGGATGACAATGCAGGAGCACAATCAAGATACAACAGTCAAAATAACAGGAAGTGCAAAATCAAGAACCTGCATAGTAGGATCAGCAGGACTAATTATTTTAATGAAAGTTGCAGATCTAGGTATTGCCCCCCCCCCCCCCCCACCATGCAACATTGAATGTGCGAAAGTAATGTTTAACCCTCCTCATCAGTTTACTAATTAGCTGCACTTTAGTCTTCTATTTTTTGGTGGAGGAGGCCTGTACTGAAATGGGGAGTCTTTTTTGGAGGGGGGAGTCTGTAATGAGGGAGTGATTTGTACTAGGGGCAGGGGTGTTTTCTAAAAGCAGTGGGCCTGTGTGCAAGTTCATACGTTGAACCCCCCCCCCATCTGCAAAAATGAAAGCGTGTGTTTCATTGTGCTGTATACTGGCCAAAGCCTAAAGGTATGTGGGGTACAGGGGCTCAGTAGTAGGTGACACAAAGGTTCAGTAGTAAGTGCAGCAGAGTTCAGGGGTCAGTAGTAAGGCAGATTTCAGAGGTCAGTAGTAAGTGAGTTCAGAGAACAGTAGATGCAGAGTTCAGAAGTAAGTAACCCTCTATCTCACACAGCCCTCCCCTGCACATTTTACTGTAATCCCTTTCCACCATGAGTTGAATTCTTTTGTTTGTTCTGGACTCTCTTCCTTTTATTCATGGGTTCAGTAGGTAGGGCTAGCAGGACTGTCATTGGCCTTAGCAGTGGCAGTTCTCGTCCCCCTGGAAACAGGGACTCACCCATCAGCATTAGACCAGAACCCAATCTTTTCCCCCATCACAAGCACTAGAGGGATCTTTGCTGCAGATGACTAATGCTGCTGCAGCAAAGACAGACCACAGAATGGCCCCCCATGGGCCCTTGTGCACCACCCATATTGCACAATGTGTCAATAGCACGTGATGCTGAGTTCAGGGGTCTGTAGCACGTGATGCAGAATTCAGGGGTCAGTAGTAAGCGACACAGAGTTCAGAGGTCAATAGTAAGTCAATAGTAAGTGACGCAGAGATCAGAGGAAGATTATGCTTAGTTCAGAGAACAGGAGTAAGTAACACAGAGCTCAGAGGTCAGTAGCAAGTGATGTAGAGTTCAGGGGTTAGTAGTAAGTGGTGCAGAGTTTAGGGGTCAGTAGTACATGACGCCAAGTTCAGGAGTCAGTAGTGCTGCAGAGTTCAGGGGTCAGAAGCAAGTGATGCAAAGTTCAAACGTCAATAGTAAGCGACATAGGGTTTAAAAGAAAAGTGACAAAGATTTCAGAGGTCAGTAGTATGTGTTACAGGGGTCAGAGGACAGTAGTAAGAAATGCCACAGACAGGGGGGTCTGTACTGACTCCTGCACTTGGTGCCACAAGTACTCCTGATCCCTACACTTTGCGCAGCAACCATTTCTGGACTCCTGAGTCCTGCACTCTCTGCATTATGTACTCTTGAACTGTGCACTTTCTGCCTTATGCACTTTTGAGCTATCTTGAGCGTTACACGCTTCCAACCCCTGCACTTCATGCATTATGCACTTCTGCGCTCTGCAAGTTGTGTATTATACACATTACAAACTTCTGCCCCCTGCATTCTCTGCACTATACACTCCTGGCCCCCACATCCTATTGGTTACACTCCTGGCTCCTGCACTCTGTGTAATATGCACTCCTGAGCCCTGCACTCTTTCTATTACCACTCCTGGCCCCTGCACCCTATACATTAAAAGCTGATCATTATAAGCATCCCTGTCAGTGGTAAATGGTTTGTCTTATCACTCTAAACTAGAACATTTTGCAGGACAGTTTGTTCTGAAAAACAACAGACTTACTGGCTGAATCAACAGGTGAAATTAAAGGGAAGAAAGTCTAAAAAGAAAACTAAGAATTAAGAACTATGAATCACATCTAAGAATTGATAAGCTGCAATATAGAAAATGTTTGCTTTTCGGTTTAATACCGCTTTAATCTCACTCTAACTCTAATTATTTTTAGAGTTTATAGAGTGTTATCTTTTTTGATTTTTCACCAGAATATCCTTCTATCCTTCTCCTTATGGAGCTCCCCATGAAAAGAATCATGGGGCAGTTTTAATAGCAGCAGTTTCTCCCCTATCATGAATTTCTTGTTCATTATAAGAGGCTTTACAGCAGCCTACAGTGTTAGCAGTTACTCTCTAGATGTGCTGTAAGCACCTGTGGTAAGTTCTAGCTGAGAATCACTTTAATGGGACAAATTTAATAATTGCATATAGCTAGTGCGAAAATTGGTTAAGACTGTATATGACAAGCAGGAATGGCATTCTTTCAGACTTTTGAGCAAAAGCCTGCTGACACAAGCCCCAAAGAAAGGGGCTTTAAAGGAGAAATAGGCTAACGCTTTTTTGGCAATACTTTTTTGTGGGTCAAAGGATCGCATTCCTGTGACGCAAATTCAGCTGCCAGCCGGCTAAAGTCCTCTGCAGTCAGCTGATGGTCCATGCTCTGCAGGGATCCCGACAATAATGTCAGAATCCACCCACATGCCTGACTAGCAACTGGCTCAGCCTCTCAGCATGCTGCTAAGAGCCTGAACCTGGTGCTTCCACCCCCTCCAGAGTCCAGCATTCCAATGAGAGGGGCAGAGCACAGAGCTGCTGACTGACAGTCAAAGCTATCTACTCAGTGATTGCACACACACCCGAGCGTAGCGTCTTTGAGCATTTTTCCATTTTTGTGCACGTTTTTATACAGCGTTTTTGAGGTTTGGCGGTTTTTTTTATTAGCCAATAGAAAGAACTATCATCTGCTGCATAATTTGTTGCTAGGTATTTCAGCTCTTTTAGCTTTTCCTTTAGATTTTCTTTCTTTTTTTTTTAATTATTATTATTCATTTATTTTTTTTATTTTTTTTTCAGTTAGGGTAAGAGCTTAGAGTTAAGGTTAAGTTAGGGTTAGGATTAGAAGTTGGGGTTAGGGTTAGCATTAGGGCTTAGGGTTATTTACTATTACTACTACAACAACTACAACTACTACTAATAATAATAAATAAATAATAAATGAATAAATAAATGCATGTAAAATAAATACACAAATAAATAAAAATAATCATAAATAAATAATAAATACATTCAATAAATGAATATTAAGTAACACATAAATTAACCCCTAACCTCAACCCTCAATCCTTAAAAAAATAAAATAATTATAAGAAATAACTAAACACCCTAACTGTAGCACAAAATAAACAAATACATTATTATTATTAACTACTTCCATACCAGGCCATAGTCAAATGACGCCGGCAGGAACATCTCCTCCCTACATATGACGTCCTCTGTTTCTCACCACTCCTGCAGGCCCCCTGGGCGGCGATCGGGACACAGCCCATCCCCGATGAGGGTAAAGAGTGAATAAAAATGTCTCTTTACCACGTGACCGGCTGTGTCCAATCACAGCCAGTCACAAATGTCAACAAATTGCTGTAGTGCCATTTCCGGGTTCTCCTCATCAGTGTGTGAGGAGGAGACCTGGAGAAAAATGTACAGTACAGTGCCCGATCTCCCCCCCCCAAATAAAGAGAACCTGTCACAGCCCATCAGATCACCTGTCACAGCTCATCAGAGTACCTGTCACCAGCACCAGAGTACCTGTCACCAGCATCAGAGTACCTGTCCCCAGCCCCAGAGTACCTGTCACCTACATCAGAGTACCTGTCACAGACCATCAGAGTATCTGTCACAACACATCGGAGTACCTGTCACCAGCCCCAGAGTACCTGTTACCAGCATCAAAGTACCTGTCATCAGCATCAAAGTACCTGTCACCAGCATCAGAGTACCTGTCACCAGCCCCAGAGTACCAGTCACCAGCATAAGAGTACCTATCACCAGCCCCAGAGTATCTGTCACCAGCCCCAGAGCACCTGTCAGCAGCATCAGAGTACCTGTCATCAGCATCAGAGTACCCGTCACCAGCCCCAGAGTACCTGTCACCAGCCCCAGAGTACCTGTCATCAGAATAACTGTCACCAGCATCAAAGTACCTGTCGCCAGCCCACCAAAGGACCTGTCACCAGCTCCAGAGTACCTGTCACTATCATTAGAGTACCTGTCACCAGGCCATCAGAGTACCTGTCCCAAGCCCACCAGAGGACCTGTCACCAGCCCCAGAGTACCTGTCACCAGCATCAGAGTACCTGTCCCCAGCCCATCAGAGTACCTGAGTACCTGTCACCAGCCCATCAGAGTACCCGAGTACCTGTTACCAGCCCATCAGAGTACCCGAGTACCTGTCACCAGCCCATCAGAGTACCCATGTACCTGTCATCAGCCATCAGAATACCCGAGTACCTGTCACCAACCCATCAAAGTACCCGAGTACCTGTCACCAACCCATCAAAGTACCCGAGTACATGTCACCAACCCATCAGAGTACCCAAGTACCTGTCACCAACCCATCAAAGTACCCGAGTACCTTGCACCTGCTCATCAGCGTACCCGAGTACCTGTCACCAACCCATCAAAGTACCAGAGTACATGTCACCAACCCATCAGAGTACCCGAGTACCTGTCACCAACCCATCAAAGTACCCGAGTACCTTGCACCTGCCCATCAGAGTACCCGAGTACCTGTCACCAGACCATGAAACTACCCAACCACTGTCCATGAGCCCATGAAACTACCCAACCACTGTCCATGAGCCCATGAGACTACC
>BLSH010490831.1:281209-312641 GCA_018402905.1 Glandirana rugosa | reverse complement strand
AGTACCTGTCACCAGCCCATCAGAGTACCCGAGAACCTGTCACCAGACCATCAGAGTACCCAAATACCTGTCACCAGCCCATCAGAGTACCCGAGTACCTGTCACCAGCCCATCAGAGTACCTGAGTACCTGTCACCAGCCCATCAGAGTACCCGAGTACCTGTTACCAGCCCATCAGAGTACCCGAGTACCTGTCACCAGCCCATCAGAGTACTTAAGTACCTGTCACCAGCCCATCAGAGTACCAGAGTACCTGTCACCAGCTCATCAGAGTACCCAAGTACCTTTCACCAGCATCAGAGTACCTGTCACCAGCCCATCAGAGTACCCGAGTACCTGTCACCAGCTCATCAGAGTACCAGAGTACCTGTCAACAGCCCATAAAAGTACCCAAGTACCTGTCACCAGCCCATCAGAGTACCCGAGAACCTGTCACCAGACCATCAGAGTACCCAAATACCTGTCACCAGCCCATCAGAGTACCCGAGTACCTGTCACCAGCCCATCAGAGTACCTGAGTACCTGTCACCAGCCCATCAGAGTACTTAAGTATCTGTCACCAGCCCATCAGAGTACCAGAGTACCTGTCACCAGCTCATCAGAGTACCCGAGTATCTGTCACCAGCCCATAAAAGTACCCAAGTACCTGTCACCAGCCCATCAGCGTACCCAAATACCTGTCACCAGACCATCAGAGTACCCGAGTACTTGTCACCAGCCCATCAGAGTACCCGAGTACCTATCTCCAGCCCATCAGAGTACCTATCTCCAGCTCATGAGAGTACCCGAGTACCTGTCACCAGCCTATCACAGTACCCGAGTACCTATCTCCAGCCCATTAGAGTACCTGAGTACCTATCTCCAGCTCATGAGAGTACCCGAGTACCTGTCACCAGCCCATCAGAGTACCCGAGTAACTGTCACCAGTCCATCAAAGTACCCGAGTGTCAGGAACCATGAATCAAACTGAGACAGAAGTGCCGTAAAAATCACACTTTTTAATAAAATGGTAAAATAGTACAAACAGAATAAACATGGTCAAAACATAGCCAGGGTTCGGTAACCAGAGTGGGTAGTCGAAACAAGCCAGTAAAGCAGAAATTCAGAGATCAGCATAGACAGAAGCAGCAAATGGAATCAGGAACCAGAAGGGAAGTCAGCCAGGCACAAGTTTTTAACAGAAAAACACAGCAGAGAGTATCCAGATATGTTTGACCAAGGTGAAGGCAGAGGAGATCTGATCCAGGCAGTTTAAATAGCCAGCAAGGTTGAGTGACGAGCAGGATATGATCATCAGGTGAGTCACTGTGGAATGAGGAATACTGGCAATTAACCGACAGCTGAGCAGCCTGAGCTCTGAGAAGGGACAGCTGAGCCCAGCCCTGACAGTACACCCTCCTCAATGACCCCTCCCCCTCAGAGGGCCACCCGGTTTAAGGGGAAAACATCTATGGAAAGCACGGAGGAGGACAGGAGCACGTACGTCCGAGGATGAGTTCCAAGAGCGCTCCTCCGGACCGTACCCTTTTCAATGAACCAGGTACTGTATGCGCCCACTGAACCTACGGGAGTCAATGATAGATTGTATTTCATACTCCTCTTGGTTCTCAACCTGAACTGGGTGAGGGCGTGGTAGCGAAGTGGTGAAACGGTTGCATACCAAAGGTTTTAATAAGGAAATATGGAATACATTTGAAATACTCATATTAGAAGGAAGGTCCAAACCGTAAGTCACTGGGTTGATCTTACGGAGAATACGGAAAGGCCCAATAAACTGTGGTGCCAGCTTTAGTGAGGGAACACTGAGATGGAGATGACAGCCAGACCCTCTCCTGAACTTGGTAGGAAGGCGCAGGAAGGCGTCTGCGTTCAGCATAGAGTCTGTACCTATCATTGGCACGTCGCAAGGACTCTTGGACCTATACCCAAGTAAAACGAAGACCATAGAGATGCTCCTCTAATGCAGGTATTCTCTGAGGAACAAATGAGTCAGGCAACATGGATGGTTGGAAACCATAATTCGCCATAAATGGAGACAATCGGGAAGTGGTATTAATGGCAATATTGTGAGCAAACTCCGCCCAAGGAAAGAGGTCTGACCCGTTGTTATGGTGGTCAGAAATATAGCAATGTACAAACTGTTCCAAGGACTGGATGGTTTGTTCTGCGGCCCCATTGGACTGCGGGTAATACACAGAAGAGAAGGAAAGCTGAATTCCAAACTGTGCACAAAAGGCTTGCCAAAACCTGGACACAAACAGGCTACCCCTGTCTGAGATGATAACCTTGGGTAGCCTATGTAAGAAATAGATCTCCTGAGCAAAAATGGATGTCAGTTCTTTGGACGGGGGCAAATTCTTAAGTGGAATACAATGTGACATTTTCGAGAACCAGTCAACCACCATAAGGATAACTGTGCTGCCCTGGGATTTGGGTAACTCCACAATAAAATCCATAGACAGGTGGGTCCAAGGTCTCTGTCCATTGGGTATGGGTTGTAGGAGGTCCACTGGAAGGTGTTGTGGTGTCTTACTCTGAACATACACGGAACAAGCAGCTACGAAAGTGGCTACATCAGCGCGAAGACTAGGCCACCAGAATTGTTGGGACATAGCTCAAATGAGTTGATTCTTCCCTGGGTGGCCAGCAGCCTTGGAAGAATGGTAAGTCTGGAGCACATCAGTGCGGAGACTCTCAGGGACAAAGCAGCGGTCACAAGGTTTCTCGGGAGGAGAATGGATTTGAGCGGCTAGAATTTTGTCACCCAAAGGTGAAGTGAGTTACGATTATGGCTGATAACTCCTTGCATGATCATCTGGAAGCTATGCCTTGGGACTAATGTGTCATGAGGACATTGGAATGCACAGACTGTCCGGAGTATTGGGTGCATATTACATGCACCATCTGGTGAGTTAGCACTTCACCTGGTAATGGTGATATGTAACACAGTGTTACCACATTTGTCTACCTGGCATGGGTGAACACTCCCCCCTCTCCACTGTTTTGTGTTTCTTCATATGAGTGTTGGCATACTGCACTATGTTGTGTTCATTTTTTCTCCCTTGGTATTGTGTGGACACCTAAACACATTTGCTGTCTTAATTGAGGCAGCATCTACATCTGGTGAGTGGTCACTTCATCTGTTTCTGAGGATATGTTTCTATGATACTACAGAAGTTCTTTTGAAGTTGATGAACTCAATATTTTTTTCACTCATTAGACTTGTTTTCATGGAGCGCTGCATTTATTGACATTATTTGCATTGAGGTTTTGTGATTTCCTTTTTGCTGGCTGCTTTTTGATTACACATTTTTTCACTTATTCAGAGCTGACCTTTTTCACCTTTTTTTCAAAGGTGAAGTGAGACTGGTACGAACCATAGCCAGAATACGATTGGGAGGTATCACAGGAACAGGAACCGACTCTATCTTGTAAGCGGAGGAAAATTGTTGTGATAATGCATCAGCCCTTACATTCTTAGTACCGGGTAAGAATGAGACTATGTAATTGAAGCTTGACAAAAAAAAAGAGCCCATTGCGTCCTTCTGGGAGAGAGGCATTTAGCCTCAGACAAGAATGGGAGATTCTTATGGTCAGTCAAAATGAGAACCGATACAGTGGTACCCTCGGAGAGATGCCTCCATTTTTTAAGAGCTAAAATGATCGCTAACAACTCTCTGTCCCCAATCTCGTAATTGCGTTCTGCAGGAGACAATTTATTGGAAAAGTAACTACAAGGATGCATAGCGCTCTCAGAGGTAGGACGTGGAAACAGAAGGGCACCAACTCCAGTCTCAGATGCATTAACTTCAAGGATGAAGGGTAACGTGGGATCAGGATGTGCCAACACAGGAGCTAAAACAAAGGCAGCCTTGGGAGACTCAAAGGCTTTAATGGAATCCGGAGACCAATTCTGTGGGTTACTGCCCTTTCTGGTCATATCAGTCAGGGGTTTGACTAGAGACGAGAAGTTACGAATAAACTTCCAATAATAATTGTCAAAGCAAAGAAAACGTTGTAGTGGACATAAACTCATGGGTCGGGGACACTGTAGAACTGCCGATAGTTTTTAAGAGTCCATTGAAAAACCAGCAGTGGGAATGACATAACCCAGGAATTTAACCTGTTCACAATGGAACTCACACTTCTCCAATTTACAATACAGGTTATTATCTCTCAGCCTCTGAATCGCACGTCAAACATATGTGTGGTGGCTCTCTAGGGACTTGGAATATATGAGGATATCGTCGAGATAAACCACCACACATTGCTGCAACTAATCTCGAAGGACATTGTTGATGAATTCCTGAAAAACTGCCGGAGCATTGCAAAGAGCAAACAGCATTACGTGGTATTCATAATGGCCTGTCCTGGTATTAAATGCAGTTTTCCATTCATCACCCTCCTTGATCTTCACGAGATTGTATGCCCCTCTCAGATCAAGCTTTGTGAAAACCGTTGTTCCCTTGAGGCAATCGAATAACTCCATATTCAAGAGAATCGGATAAGCATTCCTAATTGTGAAGCGATTGAGACCCCTATAATCGATACAAGGTCTCAGTTCACCACTCTTCTTTTTCACAAAGAAGAAACCAGCACCAGCAGGAGATAAGGATTTGCAGATGAATCCTCGAGAAAGTGGGTAAGCAACATAGTCCTCCATGGCTTTATTCTCCGAGACAGACAAAAAGTAAACCCGGCCACGAGGGGGTATGGCACCAGGTTGGAGGTCAATTGCGCAATCATAAGACGGGTGTGGAGGCAAACTACCGGCTTGACCTTTATCAAAGACATTGCTAAATTCACGGTACTCCTCCGGCAAGGAGGAGAGTGAAGAGGTGCACAAGACCTTAGCCACTTTCTGAAAACATGTCTTACAGCATTGTGGCGACCAGGAAAGAACCGAAGCCCGAAGCCAATCAAACAAGGAGTTGTGCCTCTGTAACCAAGGATAACCAATAACCACTGGGAAATGAGGTGAGGAAATGACTTGGATTATCTCATGGTGAAGAGTCCCTACGGCCATGGTCAATGGAGCAGTCTCATAAGTCACATGGGCAGGCTGTAGTGGTCTCCCACCAATAGCCTCAATGGCAAGTGGAGTGGCACAAAGCTGCAGAGGAATCGAGTGCTAAGACACAAAAGGCACCTATGTACAGGCCTGCAGCCCCAGAATTGATTAGAGCCTGTATCTCGATGGACGACTCAGACCAAGAAAGAGTAAACGGAACCAAGGGCTTATCCTTCAGGATAACTGGGGACGAAACAATTCCACCTAAGGTCTGTCCGCTACAGGACCTCAAGGTGCGGAGGTTTCCTGGACGGGTAGGATAAGACTTCAAAATGTGACCTGCCTGGCCACAGTAAAGTCACAATCTCTCCCTCCTCCTAAAGGCCCTCTCATTCGCAGAGAGCGGTGTGAAGCCCAACTGAATGGGTTCTACTTTACTGGCCAACCAGTAAAGTACCAGGAGGCATGGGAGGTGAGGTAGGCAAGGGCGGGACTGCAAAGCTCGGAGTCAAATGTACAGGCTTCTGCAAGCGCTCCTAAGGAAGGTCCCTCTCGGAGTCTGGAGTCAATAAAAATGACAAACATGATCAACTTCTCCAGCTCAGTGGGTTTGTCTTGGGCTGCTATCTTATCTTTGATGTTATCCGAGAGACCATGAGAAAAAGCAGCCACGAGGGCCTCATTGTTCCTAGCAACCTCTGCTGCCAGATTACAGAATTCAGTGGCATAATGGGCAACAGTTCACCTACTCTGATGGACATGAGGCTCTTGGCAGCAGAAGTGAAGCATGTGGGAATGCCAAATACCCTTTTAAAGGAAGCCACAAACTCTGGGTAACTTAGGATGATGGGTTTTTGCGCCTCCCATAGAGGGTTTGCCCAGGCCAAAGCTCTCTCAGAAAGCAAAGAAATAATGAAGCCTACTTTGCTTCTGTCCGTGGGAAACGCCTGGAGCAGCATTTCAAAGTATATCCCAACCTGGTTTAGAAACCCTCTACAATGCACTAGACTGCCCCCAAATCGCTGGGGAAGCGGAGCGGAACCAAACATACCTCTTATAGAGGTGATATTCGAGGTGGGTTTCTGCACAGAGACTGGAGCAGTAGCAGGGATGACCTGCAACACAAGTTGTACCGGAACAGCCACAGTGGGAGGATCTAGGTGAGTAGTGCGCATCAGGAGCGTCTGTAACGCTATGGTAAACTGATCAAAGCGGTGATCCTGCACATTTAATCTGGAAAAAAAATTACCAGCTGCCTGCATCTTCTGAATTCATGGTCATGCCAGGAACCATGAATCAGACTGAGAAAGAAGTAAAATAAAAATCAGACTTTTTAATAAAACAGTAAAGTAGTACAAACAGAATAAACGTGGTCAAAACATAGCCAGGGTTTGGTAACCAGAGCGGGTAGTCGGAACAAGCCAGTAAAACAGGTATTCAGAGATCAGCATAGACAGAAGCAACAAACTGAATCAGGAACCAGAAGGGAAGTCAGCAAGGCAAAAGTCTTTAACAGGAAAACGCAGCAGAGAGTTTCCGTATATGTTTGATCAAGGCGAAGGCACAGGAGATCTGATCCAGGCAGTTTAAATAGCCAACAAGGCTGACTGACGAGCAGGATATGATCATTAGGTGAGTTACTGTGGAATGATGAATACTGGCAATTAACCGACAGCTGAGCAGCCTGAGCTCTGAGAAGGGAGGGCTGAGCCGAGCCCTGGCACCAGGCACCTGTCACCAGCCCATTAGAGTACCTGAGTACCTGTCACCAGTTCATCAGAGTACCCGAGTACCTGTCACCAGCCCATGCCTCATAGATTATACATTGGGGTGTTTTCTTTTCAAAATTGGGTCATTTTGGGGATGTTTCCATTGTCCTGGTGCTGCAGGGCCTTCAAAAGTGTAATAGGTTGTCAGGAAACTACAGTTGTATGCAAAAGTTTAGGAATCCCTGACAATTTCCATGATTGTCATTTATAAATATTTGGGTGTTTGGATCAGCAATTTCATTTTGATCTATCAAATGACTGAAGGACACAGTAATATTTCAGTAGTGAAATGAGGTTTATTGGATTAACAGAAAATGCGCAATATGCATCAAAAACAAAATTAGACAGGTGCATAAATTTGGGCACCCCAACAGAAAGATCACATCAATATTTAGTAGAGCCTCCTTTAGCAGAAATAACAGCCTCTAGACTCCAGCTGTTGTAGAACTACATTTCCCATCATGCTTCTGGGAGTAATTGTATCCATCAGCCTTGCAATGCCTCATGGGAAATGTAGTTCTACAACAGCTGGAGAGCCCCAGGTTCCCTACCCCTGCTCTAGGTGCTTTCTATAGCCTGTAATGAGTGTCTGGATTCTGGATGAATGCATTTTGGACCATTCCTCCTTACAAAACATCTCCAGTTCAGTTAGGTCTGATGGTTGCCGAGCATGGACAGCCCACTTCAAATCACCCCACAGATATTCAAGTGTGGGGACTGGGATGGCTATTCCAGAACATTGTACTTGTTCCTCTGCATAAATGCCCGAGTAGATTTTGAGCAGTGTTTTGGGTCGTTGTCTTGTTGAAATATCCAGCTCCGGCGTAACTTCAACTTTGTGACTGATTCCTCAACATTATTCTCAAGAATCTGTTGATATTGAGTGGAATCCATGCGACCCTCAACTTTAACCAGATTCCCAGTACCGGTACTGGCCACACAGCCCCACAGCATGATGGAACCTTCACCAAATTTTACTGTGGGTAGCAAGTGTTTTTCTTGGAACGCTGTGTTCTTTTGCCGCCATGCATAACGCCCCCTTGTTATGACCAAATAACTCAATCTTTGTTTCATCAGTCCATAGCACCTTATTCCAAAATGAAGCTGGCTTGTCCAAATGTGCGTTTGCATACCTCAAGCAACTCCGTTTGTGGCGTGTGTGCAGAAAAGGCTTCTTTTGCATCATTCTCCCATATAGCTTCTCCCTGTGCAAAGTGCGCTGAATTGTTGAACGGTGCACAGTGACACCATCTGCAGCAAGTTGATGTTGTAGGTCTTTGGAGGTGGTCTGTGAGCTGTTTTTGACTGTTCTCACCATCCTTCACCTTTGTTTTCAGGTCATTTGAGAGTTGTTTTGAGGCCCCCATGTTGCCACTCTTCAGAGGAGAGTCAAAGAGAACAACAACCTGCAATTGGCCACCTTAAATACCTTTTCTCATGATTGGATGCACCTGTCTATGAAGTTCAAGGCTTAATGAGCTCACCAAACCAATTGCTTTCTCCAATTAATCAGTGCTAAGTAATTACAGGTATTCAAATCAACAAAATGACAAGGGTGGCCAAATTTATGCACCTGTCTAATTTCGTTTTGATGCATATTGCACATTTTCTGTTAATCCAATAAACCTCATTTCACTACTGAAATATTACTGTGTCCTTCAGTTATTTGATAGATCAAAATGAAATTGCTGATCCAAACACCCAAATATTTATAAATGACAATAATGGAAATTGTCAGGGGTCCCTAAACGTTTGCATACAACTGTAAATGTGTGCTCCTAGAACGCCTGATGGTGCTCCCTGCATGCTGAGCCCCTCTATGTGGTTAGGTTGTGTAAAAGTCTCACACATGTGGTATCGCCATACTCAGGATGAGTAGCAGAATGTATTTTGGGATGTAATTTTTGCTATGTACATGCTATGTGTTAGAAAAACGTTATAAATTGACAACTTTGTGTAAGAAAATATGTTTTCATTTTATTTCCACATTTTCCAAAAACTTGTGGAAAAAAATGTCATGTTCAAAATACTCATAATGCCTCATAGACTATACATTGGGGTGTTTGCTTTCCAAAATGGGGTCATTTTGTGGGTAATTCCATTGTCCTGGTGCTCCAGGACCTTCAAATATGTGATAGGTAGGCATGAAATTAGATGTGTAATTTATGCTCCCAGAACGCCTGATGGTGCTCCCTGCATTTTGGTCCTCTCTATGTGGCCAGGCTGTGAAAAAGTCTCACAAATGTGGTATTGCCATACTCAGGAGGACTAGCAGAATGTATTTTGGGTTGCAATTGGAAGTATGCATATGCTGTGTGGGAGAAATAAATGGTTATTCTGTCAATTATGTGTAAAAAAAAGAAAAGAAAAATTATTTCTTCATTTTCCCAAGAATTGTGGGAAAAAATAACATCTTCAAAAAAATCACCATGCCTCTTACTAAATACTTTGGACTGTCTACTTTCCAAAAAGGGGTCATTTGGGGGTATTTTTACTGTCCTAACATTTCAAGGCCTCAAGAAATGATATAGGCTGTCAGTACGTCAGGTGTCATCATTTTTTAATGATTTGCACCATGGCTTGTAGACTCAATAGCTTTCACACAGACCAAATAATGTACACTACTTTGGGTTATTTTTACCAAAGATATGTAGCAGTATAAATCGTGGCCCAAATTTATGAACAAAAATTACTTATATGCAAAATGTTATAATAGAAACTTAAAAAAAGTGGTGTTTTTTTCAAAATTTTTGCAATTTTTTTACTTAAAAATGAAAAACCCAGTGGTGATTAAATACCACCAAAAGAAATCTCTATTTGTGTGAAAAAATATATAAAAATTTTGTTTAGGTACAGTGTTGCATGAATGAGTAATTGTCATTTAAAGTGTGAGAGCGATGAAAGCTGAAAATTGGTCTGGGCAGGAAAGGGGTATAAGTGCCCAGTATTGAAGTGGTTAATAATTTATTTTTTTGTCTGTGTTTATTATTATTAATAATAATAATTTATTTAATATTTTTTAAGGATAGTGATTAATTATTATTTATTAATGTATTATTACATATTATTTTTTAAGATCAGGCAAAGGTTTATTGAGATGTCACAAAATGGTATTTTTGCGATATAGCACTGTATTATTTTAACTGACAATTGCGCGGTCATGCAACGATGTACCCAAATAAAATTTGGGTCCTTTTTTCCCACAAATACAGCTTTTTTTGGCGGTATTTGATCACCTCTGTGTTTTTTATTTTTCACGCTATAAACAAAAAACTCCCGCCAATTTTGAAAAAGAAAAGGTTTTTATTTTCTGCTATAAAACATATCCAATAAAAAAAAAACAAAAAAAACAAATTTCTTCATGAATTTAGGCCAATAGGTATTCTGTTACATGTTCTTAGTAAAATAAGTGGATATTGATTGGTTTGCGCAAAATTTATAGCGTCTACAAACTATGGGATATTTTACCTTTTTTTTTTTTTTTACTAGTAATGGCGGTGATCAGCGTCTTATAGCGGACACTGTGACACTGGCAGACACTTTTGACACTTTTTGGGGACCAGTGAAACTAATACAGTGATCAGTGCTCAAAAATATGCACTGGTACTGTACTAATGGCTGGGAAGGGGTTAACATGGTATATCAAAGGGTAAACTGTGCATCTAGCCTTGGTTTCTGTGTACTGTGGGGGTGTTTTTACTTGGGGAAGGCATGGATCCATGTCCCTGCTTTGTAGGAACACAGGATCCATGCCTTCTCTACTGACAGAACGGTGATCTGCCTTGTTTACATTGCCATTCTGCCTCTGAACCGAATGATCGACGGGTGCTGGTGGACATCAAGTCCGCGGTACAGTACCCGCCGCTCAGCTCCTGCTGTGTATAATCACAGCAGGAATGAGCAGCTGGAGGTGCCAGAAGAGCCAGATCACGTATACTGTAGAGTCAGCCTGGGTTAGGTTAAGGGAGGGTTAATGGAAGAGGGCAAGTACTTACCTTTCAGGCCTGCTTGTTAGGCAGCTGGTCAGAGAGGCTGGGGGTGATGGCTGTTTTGCTATCATTTCTGAGGAGACCTGAATGCTGGATGGAAGACTCCCTGCGCTGTCTTGAACCTGCTGGGGTCAGGTGGCCTATAACTGTGACTTTGCAATGTTTGTTTGGGATGCTAACATGATATAAAAGACTGTGTTATACTAAGGAGCAGAGCACCTTGTGTTGTGTTGAGCTGCCCATGAAGACAAAGTCTGTCATTATTTTTTCTGTTTTTGCTAAATAAAACAGTTTTTGACTGAACTGTCTCCCAGCTGCCTACTAACCCTTCGATCCCGACAATATATACACTTGATCCAAACTGTGCCCCCGACCATTGCTGTGATTACCAAGTAGACTATTAATAAAAATGCCCTGTGAAGAGTGGTTAACCACTTAAATACAGGGCACATTCCCCTATTTCTGCCCAGGCCAATTTTCAGGTTTCAGCGCTGGCACATTTTAAATAACAATTGCGTAGTCATGCAAAAAATAAAAACCCCAGTGGTGATCAAATACCAAAAAAAGAAAGCTCTATTTGTGGGAACAAAGTTTTTATCATTTTGTTCCCACAAATAGAGCTTTCTTTTGGTGGCATTTGATCACCTCTGGGGTTTTATTTTTTGCTAAACAAAAAAAAAGTTAAAAAAAAAAAAGTTTTTCTTTGTTTCTGTTATAACAATTTGTAAATAAAGGGATTTTATTAAAACTTACCGTAAAATCCTTTTCTCTGTTCACTGACAGACGCAGCCCTGCATTAGACAAGTGGGGTTATATGCACATCCTACCAGGAGTTGACTAGGCAAATAGAAAGAAAGCAAGCTGACCCCTCCCAGGGGGCCGTCCTCTCTCTCCCATATAACCCCCTGCTCTGCTTAGCATATCAGTTTGTAACAAGCCGTACAAATGCAACAAAGAGGGGTGGGTGCTGCGTCTGTCAGTGAACTCAGAGAAAAGGATTTTACGGTAAGTTTTAATAAAATCCCTTTTTCTCCTACGTTCACTGACAGACACAGCCCTTCATTAGACAAGCCTGGTGTCTGAAAGCCCAGGAAGTGCTAACTGCCCTGGTGGAATGAGCCGTGACTGGAAAAGGGGGTACTTTTCCCCGAACAGTATACGCATGGGTCACGGTCTGTCTGATCCAACAGGAAACAGTAGCCCACGAGGCCGCCAACCCTTTGCGCGGCCCATCCGTCAGCACAAACAACGCATCAGACTTCCGAAAGGAGGCTGTAGACGCCAAGTACACCCACAAAGCCCTCACGACATCCAAGGAATGTAACTCAAATTCCTTGGGATGCGCCGGGTGCGGACATAATGAAGGAAGAACAATATCTTCATTAATGTGAATAGAAGAGACTACCTTCGGTAGAAACGAAGGAGACGGGCGCAAGACCGCCTTGTCCTTATAAAGGACTAGGTAAGGAGACTTGCAGGACAACGCTGCCAACTCAGACACCCACATAGCGGATATGATGACCACCAAGAAAGCCACTTTCTGCGAAAGCAATTGTAAGGGAATATCCCTGATCTTCTCATAAGGCGGTTTCTGCAGCACAGAAAGCACCAAATTCAAATCCCACGGCGCCAAAGGTGGCCGTACTTGAGGAGCCACATGGCACACACCTTGTACAAATGTACGAATCAACGAATGTGACGCCAAAGGCCGTTGAAATAGAATCGCCAGAGCCAAAATCTGACCCTTGAGAGTACTCAATGCCAATTTTTTTATCCAGTCCCTGCCGCAAAAAAGCCAGGGCCCTGGACACAAAGTAAGAGCGAGGGTTCCAACCCCCCGCCTCACACCAGGCAATATAGGCCTTCCAGGTGAGATGATAAATCTTGCGCGAAGTACACTTGCGTGCTTTAAGCATGGTAGGGATCACGGAGTCAGCGACCCCCCTATCCCTCAACACCTGGTACTCAATAGCCAAGCCGTCAAAGCCAGCGAGGGTAAAGCAGGGTGCAAGATGGGTCCCTGAGACAACAGATCTTCGCGCAGCGGAAGACGCCAGGGAACATCTGCCACCATCCGCAACACGTCGGCGTACCAAGGACGCCGAGGCCAATCCAGAGCCACCAGGATTGTCGGAAACCCCTCCGCTTCCACTCTGCGCAGTAGCCGCAGTAGAAGCTTGATGGGAGGAAAGGCGTACAGGAGTCGATACAGACTCCAAGGCGCTACCAGCGCGTCCGTGGCGCCCGCCAGCGGGTCTCTTGTCCTGCACACAAAGGTTTCCACCTTGTGATTGAACCGAGACGCCATGAGGTCCACGTCTGGCGTGCCCCATTTGTAGCAAAACTGGCGGATCACTTCTGGATGCAGGGACCATTCCCCCTGATCCAGCGTCTGGCGGCTGAGAAAGTCCACCTGCCAATTCTCTACGCCCGGAATGTAAATGTCGGAGATTTCCGGCACGTAAGGTTTTGTCCATCGCAGAATGAGAGCCACTTCTGCAGCCGCTGCCGAGCTCCTCGTTCCGCCCTGATGGTTCACATACGCCACCGCCGTGGCCTTGTCCGACTGAACCTGAACCGGGAAGCCGCGCAACCTTACCGTCCAGTGGGAGAGGCAGAGCCTGATTACCCTCAGCTCCAGCACATTTATCGGAAGGCGTGATTCCTGCTCTGACCAATGGCCCTGAGCAGACAACTGCCCCAGGACCCCCCCCCCCAGCCCGATAGGCTGGCGTCCGTCGTGACTATCGACCAATTCAGGGGAAGAAATGACTTCCCCAACATCAGGGCCGGGGCCCGAAGCCACCAGGTCAATGATTCCCTGGTCTGATGATCCAATCTGATCAGCCGGTCCAGGGACAGCGGAGACCTGTCCCACCATGACAGAATCGCTCGCTGAAGGAGCCAAGTGTGACTCTGGGCGTAAGGTACCGCCTCGAAGGCTGAAACCATGAGCCCCAACACCTGCATACAGAACCGTAAGGAAGACCACTGGCGTGACAGCAGGGTTCGCACCGCTGCTTGCAGTGTCAGCAATTTGGCCGGAGGTAAGAACACCTTCGCCTGCTCCGTGTCCAGAATCAGACCCAGATATTCCAGGTGACAGGACGGGGTCAATGTCGACTTCTGCAGGTTGATCAGCCAACCGAAGTCCTTCAATGAGGCCAGTGTGATAGCCACGTTCTCCTCCAGAGCCGAAGCAGACTCCGCTCTCAGGAGCAGGTCATCGAGGTATGCTACCACCGCACTGCCTCTCTGCCTCAACAGCTTCAACACTGGAGCCACCAGCTTGGTGAACACCCGAGGACGGCGAGGAGCCGAGGCCAGACCGAAGGGTAGTGCCACGAATTGGTAGTGCAGATCTCCCACCGCAAAGCGCAGAAAACGCTGGTGCCGGAGACAAATGGGAACATGGAGATACGCGTCCCTGATGTCCAGAGACGCCATGAAGTCCCCTTGGTGTAGGGTGACCACGACCGAACGGACAGATTCCATTCTGAATTTTTGCGCCCTCACAAAGTGATTTAGCGCTTTTAGGTCCAGAACTGGCCTGTCCCCCCCTTTTTGGGAACCACAAACAGGTTGGAGTAGAAGCTGCAGAATCTTTCCAGCAGAGGTACTGGCACAATCACCCCTTGTTCGGAGAGTGCCTGAACAGCCGCTAAGAGAGCTGCTTGACGCCCCTGAGGGAGTCTCAAGTTCGATGGGAAGAACCTGTCTGGGGGTAGAGTGCTGAACTCTATCCTGCACCCACCGGTCGGAAATGCGGGCAGTCCACCTGTCTGCGAACCCCAGAAGGCGGCCCCCCACCCGAGAGGGGGCAACCCATCATGCAGAGGCGGACTTATCCTCTGCCTTTTCGCTCTTGCATTGCCAGGGTCGTTTACCGGCCCCCGCGGCAGACTTGCTGGGCCTCGACCCCTTGCCTGCTGCACCGGTAGCACGAAAAAACCTCTTCTGACCCGGAGGATTAGGACCCTGCTTGCGGTGAAACTCCCGCCGCCTGGGCTCCGGAAGAAAAGTACTCTTCCCTCCAGTGAAATCCTTAATGATTTCATCCAACTGCGCCCCAAAGAGCCGACTGCCCTGAAAGGGGAGATCCGCCAGGCCCTTCTTAGACATGGTCACCCGACTACGAGCGCAACCAGAGTACCCGTCTGATAATGACTGCGAAAACAGACATTTTAGACAACATTGGAAACAGGTCCAGAGCTGCGCCACACAGGTACCGAAGACCCTGAAACACATGGTCAGCTCTCTGCGACGCCTCAAGCGACCTCCCACAGTTCAGATCATTCTGCAGCTCCGTCATACACTCAGACAGAGATTGCGCCTCCATGGCCGACGCCAGGGCCGGCTGCATGGCTGAGCCTGCCAGCAGAAAAAGTGCTTTGGACACCGCCTCCGTCCGCCTATCAGCTGGGTCCTTAAAAGAGGGAGACCCCTCCAAGGGAATGGTCATTGCCTTATTCAGGCGAGCCATCGGAGGGTCCACTGTGGGGGATGCCCACTTCTTCACAAAGCTATCCTCAAACGGATAACGTATAGCGAAGCGTCTTGGCAGGGCAGAGGAATTCTCGGGACGCTGCCATTCATGATAGACCAGATGGTCAAAAAATTGATCATTAGGGTAAGCCTTAGGGGACCTGGGCGGCCTAGCAGACCCGCAAACGTAAGCGGACCCCTGCGACTCCCCAACTTGGTCCAGTCGCAAAGACGCACAGATATCTGCAATCAGTGCAGCCACCAGCGCCTTTTTGCGCGCAACCCAGGCCCCCTGGTCTTCCTCGCCGTCCGAGGGATCCAGCTCGCCCTCTGAGAGCTCCACGGGGGGTCCCCGTGACCCCCGAGGCCACTTCCGGTTCAGACTCTTCCCCCGAAGAAATGGGGGGAAGCGGACACTTTTTAGGGGCCCCCTTAACCTGGCTCGGCCCCGCCCGGGGAAGGAATTCCCCAAATACTGCTCTCAGCTGGTCCAGGGACACCAGGGCTGCCGCTGACTCCTCCTCAGACGGAAACGCAGGGTCATCCGCCATTTTAGCTACGGGACCTGACATGCTGAAGAAAAAATGCACTGAAACCCCCACAATACAGCCTTACCGCCACCCCACAGAGCAACCAGGGAGAACCCCAGAAGGACTGCACCCACCGCTACCAGCACCCCAGGGAGAGCCCAGCTATACTTGCTGTTCGTAGCCTCACAAGCGCTGCGTCCCAGTAGGAGTGCTAGTGACCGCCAGTCATAGAGCCTGATCCGCCTGTGTCATCCATGCTGTACCAGGGTGAAAGAGGAAGCAAAACGGTATCAACACGTTTTTCTCTCCAGGGACATCCAACATGGCCGCCAAGCGTTCACTAGAGGCCAAAGCCTGTAATACAGGCCGCGACTACGGCAAAATGGCGGCGGCTATGGCAAAATGGCCACGGATCGCCGCATGGCGGTGCAGAAGCGCGGGGTGCGGTGCGGGGAGGGGGGTGTAGGAGGGGGGCGAGAACACCCAGGGGGGAACACTAGCCCAGCGAAACACCCTCCACCGGCCGGCTGAAATCGCTAAAATCGCACAGCCCCCCCTCCGCGTCCCTAGGGGGGGAGAGAGGGGGTCACTCACCAGTCCGACGGGCGTAGCGGGTAGCCACCCGGGTGCAGACCTTCCTCCCACTGCTGGAGAGGGATGCTGCAGGCCGCAGGCCGCTGGCCCCTGGACAGGAACCAGGTCCGGTCACCAGGCGCAAGTGGGGTTCACCCATTGGCCTCCCGCACGGAATGGATACGATGCGGCGGGCCCCGCCAAGGCTAGGGCTAGCTCGCATCAGTCAGCCGCGCTGGGGAAAGTGCAGGATTTTAGCTATCCGCTATGCCCCAGCCGGCTTCTTGATAGCAGTCTTCATCAGAAAGCTTGAAAAAAATAAAAAAGCAGTAGCAAAAAAGATGAACCACAGGTCCCATAAGGGAGCCAGGTCTAAGACCCCTTTCACACTGAGGCGTTTTACAGGCGCTATTTAGCTAAAAATAGCGCCTGTAAAGCGCCTCAAAAATCCCTCCCCACCTACCCCAATGTGAAAGCCAGAGTGCTTTCACACTGGGGCGGTGCGCTTGCAGGACGTTACAAAAAGTCCTGCAAGCAGCATCTTTGGGGCGGTGCGGTGAGCGGTGATACAATGGGCAGCTCTTCCGAAGCGGCTGCACACCGCCTCGGTAGCGCGGTGCTCCGGCACTTTTAACCCCGTTTTAACCCCTTGTGGGGGTTAAAAGCGCCGCGCACCCGCCTGCATAGCGGCGCCGTAGCGCCGCTATAACAGCAGTAAATCCCCGCTGAAACTAGCGGGGATTTACCGCTAGCGCCCGCCAGCCCCAGTGTGAAAGGGCTCTAACTCCTTGCACTAGGCATAGAAAACTGATATGCTAAGCAGAGCAGGGGGGTTATATGGGAGAGAGAGGATGGCCCCCTGGGAGGGGCCAGCTTGCTTTCTTTCTATTTGCCTAGTCAACTCCTGGTAGGATGTGCATATAACCCCACTTGTCTTATGAAGGGCTGCGTCTGTAAGTGAACGTAGGAGAAAATACGTTTTCTCCTTCACTGATGGGCACTGATGAGGTGGCACTGATAGGCACTAATAGGTGGCACTGAGATGCAGCACTGATTGGTGGCACTGATTGATGGCTCTGATAGGCAGCACTGATGAGGAGGCACAGGCAGGCATTACTGATGGGCACTGATTGGCACCTCTAATCGGCTCAGATTGGCAACCCTGGTGGTCATGGGTGGGCATACCTAGTGGGCCTAGGTGGGCATCCCTGGTGGGCATGGGTGAACATCCTCAATGGGGCTGCACTGATAATCAATCAGTGCAGACCCCCCCGTCAGGAGAGCAGCCGTTTGACTCTCCTCGCGTCTGGCAGTGCGAGTAGAGGAAAAGCCGATACACAGCTTTTCCTGTTTACACTGTGATCAGCTGTGATTGGACAGCTGATTGCATGGTAAAGAGCCTATGTCAGAGGCTCTTTACCGAGATTGGTGATGCGGTGTGTCAGACTGACACACCACACCAACAATCGCTGCGCTGCGTGCCCCCGGCTTATACTGCTGGTCGTTATATGACGTCTAGTCAGGATAACGTAACCACTTTGCGCGTCATTCTGTTATACGGTGGGCGGGAAGTGGTTAAACTATCCTGTGAAAGTAAAAGGTTAAATGACTGTATAGCCCTGTTATGGGGGGGTCATATGAAGTTGCCCTCTCCACATAGGCTCTGGCGCTAACCTGCAGGTAACCTAAAGAGCCCGAGGAAGAGAGGACTATGAATATATAATTGGCAGTGCCTCCACCTAGAACAGGGTTCCAGCTTATGTAGAGATGATCCCTTTCTAGGACAATAACTAGTAACTCACCCAAAAAGACTGACTGCAGTAGTACTAATACACCCAGCATCGATTTCTAAGAGTAAAGATATGCAGACATACCATCAGGTAATTAGTGTAACTTTATACATGATAAAGTGATGGCATTACATACAACCAAAGCAATAACGGGAAGAATGTACATATGTCTGAGAAGAACAGTATATACTGTATATGTATGTATGTAACCGGATATATAACTAAAAGCCTATTATACCAATACCTCCAATTAGGCCCTGTGGCACAGATGGTCCCTAACCTGAATATAGGCTATCAATGCTACCGGACTGCTAACTATCTAAGTGGCCATCGGAAGCCTAACCTGTCGCTACCCTGAGCTGTTTACCGTTCCCTAGACTAATACTACCTAGGAAAGGGACACTGTTGCTTTAAATAATGAAGTGACAGATGTACACTTCAACACAAACCAGTCACTTGACATTATAATCAAATGAGCTTTGCTCTCATACACTTGAGAATAGCCCAAGTATATTGCAGTATGCAAATAGAAAGTGAATCAGAGAAGCCTCTAACAAATACAGTATCTCTGATTCCCACTCAGGAGTGACAGTAATATTACAAACAATGGCTAAACAGTGCAGTAACACTTGCAATGTTATTATCCCTTTTTAGCCTGGAAGGAGATATCACAAAATCATTCTGCAGCACCTCTTGCTGGCATAGCATGTGGCTGGTCACACTCTCACTTAACTTCCACATATATAGCCTTGAGGGGTTTCCTGACGTCTTAGCAGGGGCAGGAAACAACCTCTTAATAGGAAGAATCTCTTTGGAATAAGAACTCTATGGTAGGCGTCAGGCATTAATGTAAACAAACTCAGACAATGTACAAAACAACACTTCCCTACAACTGGTAATCAGTGTCACGAGAATTAGTAAAGTTATTGAGCAAGGACACAAATATGGAACTATAGCCATACTAGATCAAGTGATTGCTATAGGGCCCATTGACAGGGTTTTGGATTGGATTTGTCCAATCCTGTTTGGTCATCCCTTGATTGGTTGCTGCATGATTTTGCTCTTTAAAGTATTGTATTTCTTTAAGGGGTTTTTACTTTATCTATAGATTTAACTCCTTTGACTCCTTAATAGTGAACCCATAAGGGATTCAAATTTCATGAAAGCCTTCCCTTCAGTCTTGCACAGTTGTACAGACTCCGCTCCTGTACTGAAATTCCTTACTCTGATTGTACTGCAAACTGTGAGAAGCACGTGAGTGTCTCACAGTGTGCATTAGAAACTGCATAGTTCCAAACTATTTTGTGCTGTGCCTTTAAATCACAATCTACCATGTAAGTCCATTCAAAATCATGCACATAAGTCATAAATAAATACATAAGCTCACCACTGATAACTGATAAATCACTGTGACCTCTTATGAATTCCAGCACCGCATAGAAAACACCAGCCTCTTACCGGAACACAAGACCCCAAATTATAGGAGGTCTGTGTGGCACTGTCATGTACGGACCAAATGATTCCTATTTGTCATATGCCATTTATTTATTATAGAGAAAAAGTACTTCCATTATGTAAAGTAATACAGAGCAGTATACAAACTGACTACCAGCGGGCCCAGCAGCGTGATAAAGTCAGCACTAGCCCCGACCTCACATGTTTCATCATAGGAGACTTTCTCCAGATAATCAGATGCAACCTGTCAGAGCCCACCTCATTCCCTGGCTTGAGAATGTCCATCATCATTTAGCACTTTCCTTCCCAGTCCACCCTTTTAACTCATTGGATTTCAGTTCTTCCAATCACAGAGGCTGTTAGGGGACATGGATACTCTGCTCCGCCGTTTCCGCGGTGGTGCGCGCGCCTGTGCATGTTTGCGTGTGTCTGTGCGCACACCCGCGCGCTCCCGTGCGCGCGCACATGCCGCAGACGGCGCCATACGGCCTATTAAAGCCTGGGGAACCCAGCAGTCTGTGTTGTCCATTGTACAGCGTTAGAGTGTGTTCCGGAGAGCTACCTGTCTTTGAATCTGTATCCTGATATGTTCCTGTGACCCGGCTTGTTTGACCTTGATTGACTTCTGCCTGCACCAACCCCCAGCTTGCCCACGACGACTCTTCTGCCTGACCCCTTGTACCTCGCTGCCTGCTTGTTAACGACCCTGCCTGAACCTGACGATCCTTCTGCCTGCTTGCCAGCCAGTTGCCGACTTCAGCCTGCCTCACTACTCTACGGTTACACGAGCCACTGACGGACCCATCTCACCATCAGTGTTCCAGTCCAGCCCTCGTGCCCCTCTGTGCTCTGGAACCCTCTGTCTGCTCTATCAGGGGTTCCCGAACCAGGGTCGTAAGAGTGGTTGCTTCCTGCACAAGACAGACTCCACCATCAGCTGTGTGACAGAGGCGTAGCGTCACTTGTGGGTGTTACCTATGGTGGTCTGCATGCTAATGCAGGCTTCCTAGTTAATCCCACTCCTCCAGACTGACACTTGCCCATGTGGTATTTTGATATTTGCATAACTCGTCCCAAAAGCTAGCCCACTGCTTGTATCAGGGCTGAGGGCTCTTGAGAGGAGTACTGAGGTAGGGTGCTGTGATGTCTTCAGGAAGCTATGTATATTACCCAGCTGGCCCATCCCACCAGCCACAATCTACCTGCATTAAATAGAGAAGTACAGAGACCCAGTGATGATATCACTTTGTCTGAAATAAGAAATGTTATTAAATCAGAAATTTTGACCTAAAAAATGCATAATGTGTGTTGAAAAGGAGGGTAAAAAAATAAGGTTTACTGCTTTGCGTTAACATACCTGAAATCTTCCCCATGACAAGAGGCAGTGCTTACCTTTCCTAGCTAATTCTTTTACAGTAGATAATCTTCTTCAAGGCCACATGTGCAATATGGCATGAAACCAGGGTTGCAAAACAGGGCAGCATGTGGCGGTGAGTGGTGAAATATGGAAAAATAGGTAGCTGTGCTAACATACCCTTTGAGTCTCCCACCGGGCTTTGGCCAAATGAGCCCATGGCACGTTGACATAAGGTAGAACAAAACACAACAAGACAGAACCACAATTGTTTAAGTTTGTATAAACTGCAGAAGGATTAGAACCTCTGTCAAGTTTTTACAGCTGCCTGTGTCCCCTTAAGGGAGATTTCCCTTCACTTTCTGTCCCAGAAGTGGGTATAAATTTCCCTAAAGTTAAAGAGAAATTCCTCCTTTGGCACTTGTCACTGCAACAGGTTTGCTGGTCAGACGATACCTCCTCTACATCTGTGCCATAGACAACCATACAGTTTGGAATTGTATATCACTTTCGTGGCCACCAGAACAAAGGTTGGGGAAATCCCCCCAATCAGAACATGGGCAACAAAAAAATGAGAATCAAACCCTTTCCTCTATCAATAACTTAAAAAAGATTTACCCAGGGCAGCATTTTTCAAACTTTGTTCAGTTGTGCTGCCCTTTAAAATTCAGCAAAACCTTGAGGCACACCAGTCTAAAACATAAAATACGTAAATGTTACTTATCTATGGGAAACCTGAGCCTCGGATGATGCACACTACCACCTTTCTGAAATTAACCTCCCATAAGAGGTCCCCCTCTTCACATCAGAGGCTCATCACCCCATCAGAGGTCCCACCTTCACATCAGAGGCCCCCCGTCACATCAGAGGTCTCCCCTTCACATTAGAGGTCCCCCTTCACATCAGAGGTCCCCCCTTCACATCAGAGTTCCCCCCATTCACATCAGAGGTCCCCCCCATTCACATCAGAGGTCCCCCCTTCACATCAGAAGTCCCCCCTTCATATCGGAAGTCCCCCCTTCATATCAGAGGTTCACCCATTAAAATCGGTGGTCCTCCCTTCACATCAGAGGTTCACCAATCACATCAGAGTTTCCCTTATTACATCAGGGATTCCTCCATCACATGACCGGTTCTCCCATCACATCAGCGGTCCTCCCATTATATCAGAAGCTCCACTTCACATTAGAGGTCCTCCCACAACATTAGAGGTCCTCCAACCACAGCAGAGGTTCCCCCATCACAGCAGAGGTTCCCCCATTACATCAGAGGTCTACCCATCACATCAGAGGCCCCCATTACATCACAGTCACCCCTGTACATGGCTACATGAGTCCCCCCCATCCCATCAGAGGTCCCCCCATCCCAACAGAGATTCTTCCATCACATCAGAAGTCCTCCCACCACATCAGAGGTCCCTCCGCCACATCAGAGATCCCTCCACCATCAAATCAGTGGTCCTCCCACAACATCAGAAGTTCCATCACATCAAAGGTTCACCCATCAAATCAGAGGTTACCCCATCACATCAGAGGCCCCCATTACATCGCAGTCACCCTTTACATGGGCTGGCTATGCATGAGTCCTCCAATTACATCAGAGTCCTCCAATTACATCAGAGTCCTCCCAACACAGAGTTTCCCAATCAAAGAGCCCACAGCATCTCCGTTTATTGAGCCACCCATTCACACAGTCCCTTCTTCACATCAGAACTCTACCTTTTGCCTCCAGTAGTGTTGCGGGGGGCGAGAGAAGGAGGAGGTCTGGACGAGGCAGACTTCCATCGTCCCCTGAATGCTAGAGGCAGCTGTGCATGTCGCCTGCCCTAAATCACAATTATGTATTGTCATGGTGGAGGTAAACAGGTCGCCATCACCATAGAAACAAATGATGCCATGTGTCCTATACTAATGCAACGTACACACGGTATGATAGTCGTACAACAACAGTTGTACAACAGCTTGCGATACAACAGCGATAATCCGACAGTTAGTACGTGCGATTACAACAGCCGACGTTCGACAATCGTACAACAGAAGTTGGCTGAGAAAACTAGAAAACTTTTGTTGGCCAACAAGGCGTCCTACGACTGTTGACTCGTGTGTACAGAAGTGTGCTCAACAAAGGTTGTAAGCGCAAAACACACATGTTCGGAAGTCAGGAACGACCGGAGGTGTCCGGTCGTGTAAACCTGCATTCAAAATTCACAATTCATATTCGTCAAGCGGCAATTGAATTCAAATAGCGAAAGGCAGCACATATTAGCATCTTTTTCAATGGGATAATAATGAAGCTGCTTTGCTAGTGGTACTTATGTTACAAATGTAATGAAAGACAGTTGTTCTGTAGTGATTGAAATATTATTGGCATTATTTTTATTGTATTTTATTGTTTTTAACATTTCCACAATATCATTAGCTCTGATATTTAAATATGAAGAGTTTAACTATTTGGTGTGCCTTGGTAATTGTTATAACTTTTCTTTTCAATGTAACTGCCTACTTCAAACCTGTCATTTGAATAAAAAAACATAGTATTCTTCTTCACATTCCTCTTTATTGTGAAGCATAAAAAAAGATAAATTAATCAAGACATGCTATTTGTCTGGAAATAAAATATAACAGAAAAAAGTGCTTTGGATTAGCAAAATGTGGTAAAGAAGAACAAAAATAAAATACAACCAAAAATACAGAAAAAAAAATTAATGGGGGTATTTGGGATAATCCCCAGACCATGGCTGTTGGTGGGGGCCATGGGGATGATACTGCCACTGCCCGGCATGCTGCTGTGGTGGGTGGGATGGCTTTTGAGGTAGTGGAGGTGGAGGCATGTTTTCATGAAGCTCAGTATGGTCAGTAATGAGCTCCCTCTCCCCCCTTGCTCAGCACCTGCGTGAACAGCTCCTCAGACCTGCTGCGCTGGTATGGAGTCATCCGCTTCAGCTTAGCAGCTGCGTAGGCAGCAAATGACTCTTCCTCGTCAGGGTCCCTCTGGAGGACTGCTGAGGCCTGCCTGAAGAATGAGGACGCACTCTCATCCACATTCTGATTCTTTCTCGTTCTTTTCCCACCAACACGCAGGGGAAGGATCTGCGACTCCACAACCAGGAAAGAGCCAGCTGCCTCATCCTCAGTCACCGTTTCTGTGACACTTTCCTGCGTATAAAAATGTGACATTATTAGAATATATTTGTTTGTGTGGGTCATCAATCAAACCAAATTGACATTTCCTAACTGTTGCTAATTGAATAATTAGACATACAAAAAACTAGCATTCTGGCAACAGCATTTGGATTTATCCTTCAAATTAGTTTAGGACACAACTGTGTTTTGCTATGGAACCAACTTTGTTAAGGCTCAAATATTTGGCCAAAAATGTTTGTTTATCATCATTGTATGTTTTCTTGACACTATGTTCAACAGCACTATACCTGTGTCAGGATGGACTCCTCTACATCTTCATCCTCAGGACCATGAGCTGTGGCCTCACCAGAGGTAGAAGGCAGGGTGGAGAGAGATGGCCTGGGCTCAGTCTGGTCGCTGATAAACAGCAGGCTCTCAAAATACCACAGCTTGGGGACATAGTTGTCAGCCGCTGCAGCTCCTGACTTGTGGGAGTTTTCGATCTTCTTCACCTCCCTCCCATATGTGGTCCTGAGGCTGGCAATCTGTTTGCACAGCTCCGCAAGTTGGTTTAATGCTGCCAGCATTATGACTCCTTGCTCGTCACCTTCCAGAGACAAGGTAGCTGATGGTCAATAAGCTGGGGTAGTAACTTGTGAGAGAAAAATGTATCACTCATTATGCCTGCAAGATACAAGACAAAGCATAATGCAACTTCATCTGGCATACCCATAAGCTGGACCCAATCTAGGCCTCAATCCAAGCAGTACAGCCCATTAACCCCCATCTAGCCCTCAATCCAAGCAGTATAGGCCACTACCCACCTATGCCACAAGTTTAAGCTGAACCTATGCCACAAGTTCAAGCAAGTTCAAGCTGAACCTTCGTTATGCAAACAATTTGTCGCATTGCCAAACAATCCTCCTCCACTCACAGATCGTACCTACGGCCGTTCCATCGAACGTGCGATCGGGCTTTATACACTGGGCATGCATGCAACTCTCAGGTGCGTCGTAACACTGGGGCGTGAACGGCTCTCCTATCCTCCATGCTACAGACTTAGCGGAACGGTCGTAGTAAATATGGTGGATTCGGGAAGCAACAGCCAAGCTTGCGGTGCTGGATCCCATCAGAAGGCCAAAGACACACCAATGACCAAGGCTGAGATGGTAGACATGGTGAGCATTATGGAACGACAGAATTATGAATGAAGCACAAGTATGAAAGGTCCAACTGCTGCAAAGTTTACATTTTAGAGCGGGTCATCAGTCTGCTCAGTAAAAAACATGGTGTCCAGTGCTCCAAAGAACTACGAAAGCGGTGGTCAGATCTTAAGCACCATGAACAACATCAGCTGGAGAAGATCCATAGAGTCCTTGAAAAAAGTAAGCAATAGTTGTATGTAAGCAATATGTATATGTGTTAATTAGGTTTCTGGATATGTTCTTCGTAAAAGTAGCTAGAGAGAATTATAGCTGAGGTTTGGAACTGTTTGTATGCCCTGGGATTTCAAATTTGAAGGTAAATATAAAGCATATATGAAGAATAGAATTTGTTCATGTTTTTAGACATTCCTTTAGCTTTTGCACTTATATTCTTTTTTTTATCTTTCAACAGGGAAACAGAGAAAAAAAGATGACCACCCCAAGGGACGAAGGGAGTCTCCCACCCCTGGCCCGTCAGCGGAAGCAGAATCCAGCCCACCTTCATGCCCAAAAGTGCAAAATTAGAAAAATAAAAATTTAGCCACAGACAGGGGTGCTACTAGGTGAGCAAAAGGCATGGGCTTCAGGCCTAAATTAAAGGATAACTGTCACTTGCAGGTTTCTGCCTGCTTCATCAGTGCACATTAATACAGCCTTGCCAGTGCAGACATGGGGAGAAGAGAGCCCCCAGTGCTCGTAGTCACACAAATGCCTATGATGGACATCCCACATCCCATAGGAGCCAGGGGAGGGGGGGGGGTAGCTGTAGGAATTTACCAATGTAGACACTTGTCATGTCTTTGGCCTCTGGAAACTGGTATCATCTTCCCTTTTTTTATGTTTTTTTGGCAGAAAATCCTCCAGAATCCACTGGAGTGCAGGCGACCAGTGATCCAGAAATGGTACTCCTGGAAGAAGTCCAAGGTTGGTCAACTACAAAAATATCAAAAAATGTATGTGTTGAACCAGATGTGACGTTGGGATGCTTAATGAATGTTGTATTTTGTATTTTCCATTTTTAGAGCTAATTGACTGTGAGGATATGCCCCATGAGAGCGATTCTGAAAAGGAAGAAGCTGTGGATGAGCATCTTGTTTATCCTTGTAAGTATTGTTCTAATATTGATTCTTAGGTATTGACATGTCAAGTGTTACATTCTCTAAAGTCAACACCTAGTCCACACATTAGTACAGTAGGTAGTGCTTTAACATTAGCTTGGCTAAGGAAGAGGCGTAAGGAGCTGTCCGTGTTGCTAGGTAGTCTAGTTTTGGACACCCAGACACCAGGCCAAAGATTACAAAGTAGTGTCAGTGTTTACATTTCGAGTAGTGTAGGTGTCTGAAGGGCAAGCAGGATGCACCCAACAATCCACTGGGTAGGTAAGTATTTAATGAGGTTTAATCTTAACTTGCCCCCAAATCACTATGTAGGGCCTCAGCCAATTGACTATCATTGCTCTAATACATTTTACTCTTATTAACAGGTCACAAAGTCCCACTGTGTAGTGTTGGCAGATTGAGGGCAGAGATCAGACAGTGCTGCAAGGAGCTGGAGGATATCAAAACGGCAGCTACAGCGTTACAACGCAGACTGTCAGATTGTGGAGACATGCTGGCCAAATTTTAATTTGCTGTTGGACTTTTTTTGGGGGGGTTAACATTTCTCCTTTTTTTATACTTTTTTAAAAGCTTTAAGACTGTTTGAAATGTGAAGGCTTTGTTAACTTCACTTAGTGTTTAATAACTCCACTCCTCAAGGTGCAGTCACAGACCCTGTTTTGTAGATTTTACTCAGTAGAAACTACTGTGCTAATTCATAAAGCATTGAAATAGCTAGCATTCTCTGGGTCAAATCCCCAAAAGAAGTTCTGTGTTTGTACCTTGAGGAGTGGAGTTGCTAAACACTGGCCTAATGAGAAAGTGTGTAAACATGTGCTCTATCCCATAAGGGGGTATCAAGTGTCATGTTTCTGGGGTGCAACCCCCCTTCCTCCAAACAAGAGTTTCTTGGAGAAAAGGGTGTTGCAGCAGCGAAATGCATCAGTTGATACCATCAGGGGTTCTGAGCTGACTCGTTTTGGGGGTGCCCCCTTTATCAAAATTCGGGTAACTGTGATAAAGTAGGGCACCCCTGAAACGTGTCAGCTCAGAACCCCTGATGGTATCAACTGACGTGTTTCGCTGCTGTAACACCCCTTAATCCAAGAAACTCTAGTTTGGAGGAAGGGGGGTTGCACCCCAGAAACACGACACTTGATACCCCCTGATGAGATAGAGCACATGTTTACACACTTTCTCATTTGCGCCTTAGAAATGTTGGTGGTTGTAAATTGGCCCCTTTTAGGAATTCCATCCAAGACATAATCTCCGTGAGAAGCCATATGACTTTTACACCTTAAAACGCATCTCTGAATGTGCTTGCAGTAAAAAAAAATTGAATGTGGCTTCTTCTGATCTATACCTGGTAATTTACTAAGTTAGTGTATTTACATAGCGAATGTACTCTTACATTTTTTCAACTCATGCTAATTTGAGCAGGGAACATTTGAAGCAGTTGGGAATGCATTGTGATTTTGTTCTTCATGCATTTCATGCATGAAGAACAAAAACATTGTGTGTGTGTGTGTGTGTAGCAGACCCCCAGCACACCACAATACTTAACTGAAGATGATATTGTGACCTCATGTAGAAATGAAGGTTACATTTAGAGTTGAGCGACTGTAAAGTTCGGGTCCATACCGGACTTTAGGGTGTCTGTGTCCCGAACCCGGACATTTGAGAAAAAGTCCGGGTTCGGGATTCGGGTATGTTTTCTTGCCTTTTGAATAGCTGCAGGGCAGCCAATCAACAAGCGTTTCACTCGTTTGCACTTAAAAGCCATCACAGCCATGCCTACTAATGGCATGGCTGTGATTGGCCAGTACATCATGTGACCCAGCCTCGATATGAGCTGGAGTCACGTAGCGCTGCATGTCACATGCTCTCAGGCTAGTGTAGGTAGAGGATGCTGCCGCCGCTGTGAGAGATAGATTAGCGTTATAAAATTATCTCATACTAGTATAGGGAGAGGTTCCTGCCGCCGCTGTGAGGGATAGATTAGCGTTATAAAATCATCTCACACTGGTATAGGGAGAGGTTCCTGCCGCTGGTGTGAGGGATAGATTAGCGTTCTAAAATCATCTCATACTAGTATAGGGAGAAGTTCCTGCCACTGGTGTGAGGGATAGATTAGCGTTCTAAAATCACCTCATACTGGTATAGGGAGAGGTTCCTGCTGCTGCTGTGAGGGACAGATTACCGTTATAAAATCATCTCTTACTGGTATAGGGAGAGGTTCCTTCTTGCTGCTGCTGTGAGGGACAGATTAGTGTTCTAAAATCATCTCATACTGGAGTAGGGAGAGGTTCCTGCTGCTGCTGTGAGGGACAGATTACTGTTATAAAATCATCTCATACTGGTATAGGGAGAGGTTCCTGCTGCTGCTGTGAGGGACAGATTACCGTTATAAAATCATCTTATACTGGTATAGGGAGGTTCCTGCGGCTGCTGTGAGGGACAGATTAACATTATAAAATCATCTCATAATGGTTTAGGAAGAGGTTCCTGCTGCTGGTGTGAGGGACAGATTAGCGATATAAAATCATCTCATACTGGTATACGGAGAGGTTCCTGCTGCTGCTGTGAGGGACAGATTACTGTTATAAAATAATTTTATACTGGTATAGGGAGGGGTTCCTGCTGCTGCTGTGAGGGACAGATTACCATTATAAAATCATATAATACTAGTATAGGGAGAGGTTCCTGCTGCTGGTGTGAGGAACAGATTACCGTTATAAAATCATCTCATACTGGTATAGGAAAAGGTTGCTGCTGCTGGTGTGAGGAACAGATTATTGTTATAAAATCATCTCATACTGGAATAGGGAGAGGTTCCTGCTGCTGCTGTGAGGGACAGATTACTGTTATAAAATCATCTCATACTGGTATAGGGAGAGGTTCCTGCTGCTGCTGTGAGGGACAGATTACCGTTATAAAATCATCTTATACTGGTATAGGGAGGTTCCTGCGGCTGCTGTGAGGGACAGATTAACATTATAAAATCATCTCATAATGGTTTAGGAAGAGGTTCCTGCTGCTGGTGTGAGGGACAGATTAGCGATATAAAATCATCTCATACTGGTATACGGAGAGGTTCCTGCTGCTGCTGTGAGGGACAGATTACCGTTATAAAATCATCTCATACTGGTATAGGGAGAGGTTCCTGCTGCTGCTGTGGGGGACAGATTACCGTTATAAAATCATCTCATACTGGTATAGGGAAAGGTTCCTGCTGCTGCCGTGAGGGACAGATTAGCGTTATAAAATCATCTCATACTGGTATAGAGAGAGGTTCCTGCTGCTGGTGTGAGGGATAGATTACCGTTATAAAATCATCTCATTCTAGTATAGGGAGATGTTCCTGCTGCTGGTGTGAGGGACAGATTAGCGTTATAAAATCATCTCATACTGGAGTAGGGAGAGGTTCCTGCTGCTGCTGTGAGGGACAGATTACTGTTATAAAATCATCTCATACTGGTATAGGGAGAGGTTCCTGCTGCTGGTGTGAGGGACAGATTAGCGTTATAAAATCACCTCATACTGGAGTATGGAGAGGTTCCTGGCGGTGCTGTGAGGGACAGATTAGCGTTCTAAAATCATCTCATACTGGTGTAGGGAGAGGTTCCTGCTGCTGCTGTGAGGGACAGATTATCGTTCTAAAATCATCTCATACCGGTGTAGGGAGAGGTTCCTGCTGCTTCTGTGAGGGACAGATTATTGTTCTAAAATCATTTCATACTGGAGTAGGGAGAGGTTCCTGGCGGTGCTGTGAGGGACAGATTATCGTTCTGAAATCATCTCATACTGGAGTAGGGAGAGGTTCCTGGCGGTGCTGTGAGGGACAGATTATTGTTCTAAAATCATCTCATACTGGTGTTGGGAGAGGTTCCTGGTGCTGCTGTGAGGGACAGGTTATTGTTCTAATATCATCTCATACTGGAGTAGGGAGAGGTTCCTTGCAGTGCTGTGAGGGACAGATTATCGTTCTAAAATCATCTCATACTGGTGTTGGGAGAGTTTCCTGGTGCTGCTGTGAGGGACAGATTAGCGTTCTAAAATCATCTCATACTGGTTTAGGGAGAGGTTCCTGCTGCTACTGTGAGGGACAGATTAGCATTCTAAAATAATCTCATACTGGTGTAGGGAGAGGTTCCTGCTGCTGGTGTGAGTGGTGCATTTCTTGCACAAAAATAAAAAGTGCATCTACATTGCTGGTTTATTATTCTTTTTTTTTTATTATTAATAAATAGTGCTACATAGTACATTTGCACCTTGCTGTGCATTTCTTGCACAAAATTAAAAAGTGCGTCCACATTGCTGGTTTAACAAATAATTGAAATTTGTGCTAAATAGTACATTTGCATCCAGAATGAGGAGAGCGTCAAATAAGGGATGTGGTCGTGGTGCTGCTGGTGCTGCTGGGGTTGGTGGTATTGGTGAAGCTCCTGTTGCAAGGAGAGGACGTGGTCGATCTGTGCCAGCTACACCCAAAAGTGAAACACCTTCCTCAGGCGCGAGTAGCCGACAGAACCTTCAACGTTGTATGGTAGGCCCGAATGCCGCTCAACGAATGGTGAGGCCAGAACAAGTACAGGCGATAGTAGATTGGGTGGCTGACAATGCCTCCAGTTCCTTCACATTGTCTCCCACCCGGTTCCTCGCTGAAAGCTCAGAGTTGGCACCTGAACCCCATGGCCATCTGTCTTTCACCTCAGCCCCTTGTAAATCAGCCAAGCAGTCTGAGCCCCAAATCATGCAGCAGTCTCTTATGATTTTTGATGACTCTGCTGGTGTGCTTTCCGTGGGGCATCCACATAGCCCTGCCTCAGAAGTGGAAGACATTGAGTGCACCGATGCCCAACCACTTCTATTTCAGGATGAGGACATGGAAACACCTCTGCAGCATGTCTCTGATGATGACGAAACACAGGTGCCAACTGCTGCGGCTTTCTACACTGTGCAGACTGACAAGGATGGCAGTGGTGAAGTGTGGGTGGAAGATGATGTGGAGGATGATGAGGTCCAAGACCCCACATGGAATGAAGGTCATGC
>BLSH010490831.1:228839-242875 GCA_018402905.1 Glandirana rugosa | reverse complement strand
GGCTAGAATGTGTAACTGCAAGCAGAGAAAATCTTGGCTCCCCCCCAGGCAGAGACCAAATGGACTAGGCAGTTTAAGGTCTGCAGATTCAGACGTCCCTAATAGCTCCTATATTTAGAATGGAATGTTGGAAAGCAGCCAATGATGGTGGAGAATTCATTTTACTGTGTTCTAGATAGGGTTTTTTAGTGAGATTTGGGACGTTTGCCCTGTTACTATGCAGATTACACTTCTCTTTCTTATCTAATCTGTCTATTCCAGCAATTAGCAACAGAAGCACAGCTAGAGAGAGATTCCAAAGGTTTTTTTTCTTTCTAGTTTCTATCTAGCTGTGCTGGCTGTTGGTTAATAATTATAGTTCATTTTTATTTTTATTTCTTACTTATTTTTTTGGTGGGGCGGAGCCCCCCAGCCCTTATTGACGAGCCTCCACTGGTCTGTATATTATATTGAGAGTGAGAGGTGAGCATAGTCCCCATAGGGAGGCTGTGCGAGAATAACGTTTGGGCCTCCACATCCAATTACAGCTCAAGTATAACATTTCTTCATTGTGTTGCGCCCTCTACTTAGGTAGGTGCTTTAGAGAAGTTTTTTTTTTGTCAGTTTGACTCTGTGCAGGCCTGACTGTTGTTATTCTGGGCAGGGGAGTGGCCCAGGGAGGTGGGTTGATTCACTGTGGGTAGTGACACTCCTGGGAAAGTTCCTCCCTCTGAAGTCTAGAAAATGTTAGAAAGAAGGAGTGAATCCAGAAGTGGAGCTATCTGGGCTTTTTGGGAAGCTCTGACCAATGCCCAATCTGGATTGGCAGGGCGCAGGCCTTCTTAAATAGCCTGGGTCCACCCTGGGAGGGAGGAGAAGTCAGGTGGAGAAGCTGAGGATGGAGTAGTGTGGGGGTTGTCGTGGTCAGGGGAGCTCCCAGTCTGGGGGGGGGGGGGGTGACCCTGGGCCTGGAGAGCTCGGTGCAGCCAGAAGGTGAGATTCAGGTGGCAGGCACAAGGGTGAGAGGAAAGGACAACAGGAGAGAACACTATCCGGGAGAGATCTTCAGGGAGAAACTTCAAGAGTCGGTGAGCAACATACCCCTGGTGAACTGTTGAGGCAGGCTGGAGCCGATTGTAGTGAGAGAGACAATCTGGGAAGGATGCAAGATATAGAGGGGAACCTGCATGTTGCTGTGGGAGAGAGACAGGCTGGTGCAGTTAGAAGAGCTGATGGGGCCTGGGAGAGGATGGGCTGGGAGCAGTAGTCCATCCAAATTTTAGCTAGCACAACAATTTGCTACACAGGGGATTAGCACCCCCTACGTGTCATGGGTGGTCTGGAGACCGAGCTAAAACTACGGCTGGTCTCAATTTGTGCTAGCTTGGTGCAGGCCTAGTAAATATCCCTCTAGGCCGGAAACTTAAGGACTGTGCAGTAGTGAGAGGGAGTGGCAAGTGAAAAGTGTCAGTGCTGGAGGAAGATGGAGGTGTATATATACGTTGGAGTGTTTTGAGGTCCCGGTTGAGTTGTAAAGATTCTTGGGCATCTCATCATCAACCCTACTCTATCCAAGTTTAACCCCTAATAAAACAAAAAAAAACTCTGGCCTGTTCAGTGACTTTGAATGTGTGGATAAAGGTGATTGAGGCTAGGGTGATCAGGTGAACCACAACTTCCAGCCACTCCCAAGGGAGAACATGGCTACAATTGTGCATATACTGTATAGATAGATAGGAAGGTAGCCCCGAAATTTCTCAGGGTCCATAATATGCATCCATGGTCATACAGTAAACACACCTTTACTTCCAGTCCAAATGGAGTCAAATGAAATAGGAAAAGCATTACAGGCACTGGGTTAAGAATACCTCATGCTTCTCACCTGCCCCAGAAGTAAGCAGTGTCCAGGTCTATCTGACAACAGAGAGGGTCCCAGCACCTGCCCGGGTAACATCTAACAAAATTAGACCCCTTATTCCCAAAGGGCTCTTGTGCAACTGCAGTCTACACAAATGTCAAATCTCAAAGCTGTCTCAAGATCAAAGGAATCCATGTAAACGGGAGTGTCCTCATGGACCGTGTACTTTGGAGAGTAGCACTGTTTTCCCACATTGGTCTATTAGGCTCATATAAGTGCAAATCCTCCAATAGGAATACAAGTACTGTATCTGCAATTTTGTAAGAGACTGGGCTGTATTAGCAGACTTGCAATTTGGTTTGTCGCCTGTTTGAAATGAAATTGAAGATGCTCAAGTTCAGTGGATGTCATTTTGGTGCATGTCCCACATGTGGCTTATATGTTCAATGCCCCCTTTATAGTAGTACTAATCCCTTTGCACTACTTAGAATAGGAAATTCTGGCAGAACCAAGAAGCTGCTGCACAAAGGAAGGAAAGGTTGTGAAGGCACACAGTGGGAATTTTAAAGACTTAAAAAAGAGGTTTTTAATTTTTGACCAGGGGCCTATTTTAATCTCTTCAAACATTTCTTTCATTTTCCAGCTGTTACGCTTCCAGTGACTGGGCCATGGTTTTCTGTAAATCAACTTTTTACATCAGCATAATGTCCACAATCCACAAAGTCTCCCATATCATCCATAAACAAAATGCATTTTCATTTCCCCGTTTCTTTTTTACGCACATTTAAATAGCAGGCATGCAAAACACGTGATAAATCTTTCATTTGCTGTTATCAAGGCTAGTTTTTTGAGCGGTTGCATTTTTAGAAAGCACCATTTGTTTTGGAATATATTTAGCTGAAGGCCTTTCTAATGGCTCCTGTGTTCTGAATACATTGATTATTTTCATCCTGGCTTCCTCTGAGTTTGTTGCATTTCTTCGGTGGATTATATATGCTTGTCCTGCTTATTAATATTAACTAGTGTAGTGCCAGAGGCCATTGCTAGAGCAAGAAGTACGGTAATGCTGTCTTTCTTTGCAGAGACAGCTGCAACTATAGGCTGCATCTAGTGCCAAACTGTGATTTCCCTTGTCTGTTTGGCCTGTCTGCCTTGTCTGTTCCTCCTTTTGACTATCTTTTTCATTTGAATCAGATAATTATGTTATTAATAAAGCTGATGTTAAACTGTATGGTTTAAGGTTATCAGTGGTGTACCCCAAGGTTCAACGTTGGGACCCTTACTTTTTAATAGAGATGAGCCGAACACCCCCCGGTTCGGTTCGCACCAGAACACCGTGAACAAGCAAAAAATTAGTGCAAACATGCTAACCCTATTAGTCTATGGAACACGAACATGAAAAATGAAAAATGCCTAGGGCAGTGTTTCTCCACCCTGTCCTCAAGTACCCCCAACAGTCCATGTTTGCAGGTTTTCCTTTATCTTGCACTGGTGCTTTAAATCAGAGTCAATGGTTTGGTATTTTGGACAGCTATTTTATCTAAGGGAAATTCCCAAAACATGGCCTGTTGGGGGTACTTGAGGACAGGGTTGGGAACCACTGCCCTAGGGGACATCTATCAATGCAAAAAAAAGTTTTTAAAACAATGTTTTTTCAGGAGCAGCGATTTCATAATGCTTAAAGTGAAACAATAAAAATGAAATATTCCTTTACATATTGTGCCTGGGGGGTCCCCTTAGTCTGCCTGTAAAGAGGTGCATCTGTGTGAAGTTTAAAACAGTGCCATAGCAAAATTAAATTTCTAAGGGAAAAAGTAATTTAAACTTGCTCATGGCTGTAATGTATTGCCAGCTCCTGGCAATATAGATTAAAAAAAAGAATCAAGGAAAAAAAACAGCCTAGGGCCCCCCCAGTCCATTCCAGGCCCTTCGGGTGTAATGGGTGACCCCGCGCCCTATGATGTCACATGACATCAGAAGGGGGCAGGGTCACCAGTTGGCCCCCACCCTTGCCTACATAAGAGCTGTCAAACCGAAGACAGCCCATTCGACAAGTCGCCTCTGAAAGAGGCGGATGCGTTTTTCTTTTTTTAATTTTTCGGTCTGTCGGCTCTGTGATTGACGATGGATGTAAATCACGGGACACTTTTTTTTAAACCACTTCAGCCCCGGAAGGATTTCCCACTTTAGGACCACAGCACTTTCTGCGATTCGGCACTGCGTCGCTTTAACTGACACTTGCGCGGCCGTGCAACGTTCTACCTAAACTAAATTGGTGTCCTTTTTTGCCCACAAATAGAGCTTTCTTTTGGTGGTATTTGATCACCTCTGCGTCACTTCTGCTCACTCCTATAAACAAAAAAAGGGCGACAATTTTGAAAAAAAACTATATTTTTTACTTTTTGCTATAATACATATCCAAAAATAAATGTATTCATCAGTTTTGGCCGATATATATACTTTCTCATACTTGTGGTTAAAAAAAAAAAAAATCGCAATCGGCGTATATTGATTGGTTTGCGCAAAAGTTACCACGTTTATAAACCATGAGAATTAATTTATGCCGTTTTTACATTTTTTTTTTTACTAGTAATGACGGCGATCTGCGATTTTTAGCGGGACTGCGATATTGCGGCGGACATGTCGGACATTTTTGACACTTTTTTGGGACCATTGGCATTTATACAGCGATCAGATCTAAAAAAAAAAAAACACTGATTACTGTATAAATGTCATTGGCAGGGGAGGGGTTAACATGCAGGGGCAATCAAAGGGTTAACTGTGTTCCCTAGGCGTGTTCTAACTGTGCGGGGGCTAGGCTGGCAGGGGCATAAGAGATCTAACTGATTCTGAATACAGGGATCAGTAGATCTCTGTCATGCCGCCTGTCAGAACGGGGAACCGCCATGTTTACATTGGCGGTTCCCGGTTCCTCCTGTGTAGTACACGATCGCGGGTCGCAGGCAGACAACCCGCGGCCACACTGAGGGAGCGTGAGGTGGGAACGAGCCGCGCCTGCGCAAATCGCCGTTTATAGACGGCGATTTGCATTACGATACCACTCAACTGGTTAATAAAGGAATTTTCCAAAACGGTCATTTTTACTTTTTTGACACTTTTTTGGTGAATGGGTAAGGGTACAATATGTGTGATACCCATTCACATGGGGGGTCGGGATCTGGGGGCCCCCTTGTTAAAGGGGCTTCCAGATTCCGATAAGCACCCCACCCACAGACCCCCGACAACCACCGGCCAGGGTTGTCGGGAAGAGCCCATGTGCCCATCGACATGGGGACAAGGTGCTTTGGGGGAAACCCCCCTGTTGAGGGCATGTGGCCTGGTATAGTTCAGGAGGGGGGAGGCACTCGCTCCTCCCCCCCATCCCCATATGCCAGGTTGCATGCTCGAATAAGGGTCTGGTATGGATTTTGGGGGGACCCCCATGGCATTTTTTTAAAAAATTTGCCGCAGGGTTCCCCTTAAAATCCACACCAAACCTGAAGGGCCTGGTATGGATTTTGGGGGGGCCCCCACGCCATTTTTTTTAACTTTGCCATAGGGTTCCCCTTAACCACTTCACTACACTGTTATATATAGTACACTGACTGTACTATATAGTCTCCACTGTATTATATATACTACAATGACTGCACTATATATTCTGAACTGCCTTATATATACACTATACTATACGGACTGCACTATATACTGTGAACTGATATATATACACACACACACACACACACACAGTATCTCACAAAAGTGTGTACACCCCTCACATTTTTGTGAATATTTTATTATATCTTTTCATGTGACAACACTGAAGAAATGACACTTTTCTACAATGTAAAGTAGTGAGTGTACAGCTTGTATAACAATGTAAATGCTGTCCCCTCAAAATAACTCAACACACAGCCATTAATGTCTAAACCACTGGCAACAAAAGTGAGTACACCCCTGAGTGAAAATGTCAAAATTGGGCCCAAAGTGTCAATATTTTGTGTGGTCACCATTATTTTCCAGCACTGCGTTAATCCTCTTGGGCACCAGAGCTTCACAGGTTGCCAAAGGAGTCCTCCTCCATGACAACATCATGGAGCGGGTGGATGTTAGAGAGCGCTCCTCCACCTTCCATTTGAGGATGTCCCACAGATGCTCAATAGGGTTTAGGTTTGGAGACATGCTTGGCCAGTCCATCACCTTTATCCTCAGCATTTTTAGAAAGGCAGTGGTCATCTTGGAGGTATGTTTGGGGTCGTTATCATGTTGGAATACTGCCCTGCAGCCCAGTCTCTGAAGGGAGGGGATCATGCTCTGCTTCAATATGTCACAGTACATGTTGTCATTCATGGTTCCTTTAATGAACTGTAGCTCCCCAGTTCCGGCAGCATTAATGCATCCCCAGACCATGACACTCCCACCACCATGCTTGACTGTAGGCAAGACGAACTTGTCTTTCTACTCCTCATCTGGTTGCTGCCAAACACGCTTGACCCCATCTGAACCAAATAAGTTCATCTTGGTCTCATTAGACCACAGGGCATGGTCCAGTAGTCCATGTCCTTAGTCTACTTGTCTTCAGCAAACTGTTTGCTGGCTTTTTGTGCATCATCTTTAGAAGAGGCTTCCTTCTGGGATGACAGCCATGCAGACCAAATTGATACAATGTGTGGCATATGGTCTGAGCACTGACAGGCTGACCCCCCACCCCTTTAACTTCTGCAGAAATGCTGGCAGCACTCATATGTCTATTTCTTAAAGACAACCTCTGGATAGGACGCTGAGCAGGTGCACTCAACTTCTTTGGTCGACCACGGTGAGGCCTGTTCTGAGTGGAACCTGTCCTGTTAAACCACTGTATGGTCTTGGCCACCATGCTGCAGGGTTTTGGCAATCTTCTTATAGCCTAGGTCATCTTTATGTAGAGCAACAATCCTTTTTTTCAGATCCTCAGAGAGTTCTTTGCCATGAGGTGCTATGTTGAACTTCCAGTGACCAGTATTAATGATTGATAGTGATAACACCAAATTTAACACACCTGCTCCCCATTCACACCTGAGACCTTGTTACACTAAAGAGTCACATGACACTGGGGAGGGAAAATGGCTAATTGCGCCCAATTTGAACATTTTCACTCAGGGGTGTACTCACTTCTGTTGCCAGCGGTTTATGCATTAATGGCTGTGTGTTAAGTTATTTTAAGGGGACAGAAAATTTACACTGTTATATAAACTGTACGCTCACTACTTTACATTGTACAAATTATTTCTTCAGTGTTGTCACATGAAAAGATATAATAAAATATTTACAAAAATGTGAGGGGTGTACTCACTTTTGTGAGATACTGTATATACTATGCGGACTGCACTTTATACTGTGAACTGCAATATATATACTATGCGGACTGCACTATATAAACTGAACTGTATTCTGTATACTATGGGGACTGGACTATATAAAATTGTAATTATATTCCCCAGTCAAACAGGTGCAGAAAAATTGGACCTTGGGTGTTAGTGGTGCCCTATACTGTACACCACTGAATGCACTGTCTATATAGTCTACACTGAATGAGATATATATATATATATATATATATACATACATATACACACACACACACACATACATACAGACACACAAACACACACACACACACTATACTGTATATATATATATATATATATATATATATATATATATATATATTAACCAGTTGCCAACTGCCCGCTGTGGATTTACGGCAGCAACATGGGCTCTCCTGCGTGAACCGCTGTCACCTGACATCGGCCGCAGGAGCGAGTATTGGGAGCGCGCGCTGATGGAGGCACGCTCACACGCTAGCGGGGGAGCCAGTGAGGGGGCGGGGTGGACTCAATATCCGCCTGCCACCCGCGATCGCTCTCCGCCAGTGACAGAACGAGCGTATCCCCGTTCTGACAGGGGAGAAGAGAGTGATCATATGTTCCCTGTATATGGTAGCAGCGATCACTCTTCTCCTCCAGTCAGCCCAGCCCCCACACAGTTAGGACACACTGACAGGGAACACATTTAATCCCTAGATCGCCCCCTAGTGTTAACCCCTTCCCTGCCAGTGACATTTACACAGTAATCAGTGCATTTTCATAGCACTGATCGCTGTATAAATGCCAATGGTCCCAAAAAAGTGTCAAAAGTGTCTGATATGTCCCAACCATATAAACCAATGCAATGTGATAATGCTTACTTGGACAAACGCATGTCTGTTTTTGCACAGGTGGCATGTACTGCAACATGTCAGGAACGCAATGAAAAACAAATGTGTGTAATTTCAGTTGATGAAAAGCCAGTCACGGCTCTGCTAGATTCTGGTAGTGTGGTGACATTAGTCAAATGTGATTGATGTAAATCCTGCAAAGTTACACCCTAGCACAGGGGTGTCAAACTTGATTTCATCGTGGGCCGTATCAGCATTATGGTCGCCCTGAAAGGGCCGGCCTTATATGTAAGACTAGATGTCCAGAGCACCAAGCCCCTTACATCAGATGCCAAGAGCTCCCCCCCACCATCAGAAGTCAAGGGTCCCCCACCCTTCCTTGCATCACAGTAGGGGCAGAGCTGAGAAGCAGAAAGCGCAGGGTCTAGAGGAGGACCAGAGGAGAGCTGGAGTCTTCTGAATGCTGAGACCAGGGGAGGTGAAGATGAGGGGGTGCTGCAGCTGCACAGAGAGGAGCAGGATCTGAAGGAGTTCTGTCCTCCACTCTGCGGCCAACTGCTGAGACGGGGTGGTGGAGATGAGGGGAGTGCTGCAGCTGCAGAAAAGGTGTGAGGGCCACATGAAATGACCCGGAGGGCCGGATTTGGCCCCCGGGCCTTGTGTTTGACACCTGTGCCCTAGCACTATTGGGGTTATTTGCATACATGGTGACACACGTGACTACCAGACTGCTGTTGTTGAGATTGATACTTCTTGGGGCACCGTGACACATTCAGTGGGGGTGGTACCCTCACTGCTTCATGAAGCCCTAATGGGGAGAGATTTTCACCACTTTTGGAGAAAACAAAAAGGAGTCGGGAGGACAGAGCCACCCCTGCTGAGGAAACACTGGAACTCACACCAGACCCTTTTGATTACAAAACTGAATGGAAAACTGTTGGCATGTCCGAGGAAGGAGAAGATCCTTTTCCTTTTTCTGTAATGACTGGGGTGCAGAAGGAGCTGGAATCCAGCCCCCAGCTGGAGGTTGATGAACAAGAAAATATCTCTGACTCTAAGGCTGGGTTCACACTAGTCCGATTCCCGGACCGACATTAGGAGCACAAGTCGCATTACGTCACAAAAACAATGATTCCCTATGAGAGCCATCTTAACTGGTCCGACTTGTGTTTTTCAAAGTCGGACCGGCTTTGAAAAAGATTCCTGTACTACTTTTGTCCGACTTTGATCCTACTTTAGCCCATTGAAAGGCATTGAAGTTAGATCAAAGTTGGATCATTGTCTTCACTGATCCGACTTTGGCATGGGACTTGTATTCTGGGGATCTTGAAGGGGAACTCCACGCCAAATTAAAAAAAACAAAAAACAACGGAATAGAGTCCCCCTCCAAGAGCATGCCAGGCCCTTTGGTCTGATATGGATTCTAAGGGGAACCCCGTGCCAAATTTAAAGAAAAAAATGCCAAAGCCTTATCTGAGCATGCAGCCTGGCACGCCGGGAAAGGGGGTGGGGACGAGCAAGTACCCCCCCACTGGACCATACCAGGCCTCATGCCCTCAACATGGGGAGTATGGGTGCTTTGGGGCAGGGGGGGCTCTGTGCCCCCCCATCCCAAAGCACCTTGTCCCCATGTTGATGAGGACAAGGGCCTCTTCCCGACAGCCCTTGCCGTTTGTTGTTGGGGTCTGCGGGCGGGGACTTATCAGAATCTGGAAACCCCCTTTAACAATGGGGCCCCCAGATTCCAGCCCCCCACCCTATGTGAATGAGTATGGGGTACATTGTACCCCTACCCATTCACCTGAAAGGAAAATGTCAAAAAAAAAAACACACTACACAGGTTTTTAAATTTTATTCAATCAAGCGTTTTCAGCTCTTTTGCTGGTCTTCTCCCTCTCTGCGGCATCTTCTCCCTCTCCGCGGCGTCTTCTGCTATTTTGCCGGTCTTCTCCGTTGTCCTCTTCCCTCTGTTCTCTCTCTCTTCTTCTTCCCATGTTGACACGATGCAATCTCCTTCATGAATGCCAGCTCCACTGTGTGCTGTGACTTATATTGGCATCGGGTGGGGCCACCCGCTGACATCAACCGGATGCCCCTCCACCTTATGATGTCACGTCCTGGGGTGGGGCTGTGATGTAATAATGGGTGGGGCCTCAGCTGATGTCAGCAGGTGGCCCCGCCCCATACCAATATAAGTAGAACAGAGGGAAGAGGACAACAGAGAAGACCGGCAAAAGAGCAGAAGACGCTGTGGAGAGGGAGAAGACGCGCAAAAGAGCCGAAGACGCCGGGGCTGATTGAATAAAATAATTTAAAATCCTGTGTAGTCTGTTTTCTTTTTTTACATTTTCCTTTTTAGGTGAATGTATAGGGGTACAATGTACCCCATACTCATTCATATAGGGTGGGGGGCCAGAATCTGGGGGCCCCTTGTTAAAGGGGGTTTCCAGATTCCGAAAAGTCCCCGCCCGCAGACCCTGACAACCACCGTCAAGAGTTGTCGGGAAGTGGCCCTTGTCTTCATCAACATGGGGACAAGGTGCTTTGGGGTGGGGGGCGCGCAGAGCCCCCCCTCCCCAAAGCACCCATACTCCCCATGTTGAGGGCATGCGGCCTGGTAATCCTTACTAGACCAAAGGGCCTGGTATGCCCTTGGAGGGTGACCCCATGCATTTTTTTTATAATTGCCGTGTAGTTCCCCTTCAAGATCCCCAGAGTACAAGGTGCCTGGCTTTCTCGGGATCAAAGTCGGATCCCTGTTCACAGAAAATTGGTCCAACATTGACCCTATATAGGACCTTAATCGCACAGAAAAGTAGGATCAAAGTCGGACCATTTAAATGTTGGATAGTGTGAACCCAGCCTTATAGTGAGAGTGGACAGAATGTGGGGCCTGACTTAGAGGTCAGAAATTAAGATTTTTGTATGGAACAACTAAAAGACGCCACCCTCAACAGAGCCAGAGAAAACATAAAAATGATAGACAGGGAACCTGTTGAACCCAATATAGGGGTGTCTTTTCCCTACATGGCTCTTAAAAATAACTTGCTGTATCAGGTGGTAAAGCAAGGGGAGGAGGAGGTAGAGCAGCTAGTGGTTCCCAAACCCTACCATCGGATGGTATTAGATTTAGCTCATGGTTAGAGTTGAGTGGACACCTGGATGTTCGGGTTCGGCGGGTCCGGCCAAACTTCGCAAAAAAGTTTGGGTTCGGTACCGAACTTGACCCCGGGACCCGAACACCATTGAAGTCAATTGTGACCCGAACTTTTCGGCACATAAAAAGGCTGTAAAAAAGTCCTGGCAAGTGGGCTGCAAAAAGGAAGTAAAATGGGGGTAAGAGTAGGACAAGTGCCCTACAAAAAAATGGGGATAGGGAAAATAACTTAAAATCAAATAAAAAAAATTAAAATGGGAAGGGGGGGTGGGTGTGGAGTAGGAGCCTAAAGGTTGACTAGGCCGTGACCATGGCAGTGTAGGTGGAAGTGGCGGTGGTGGAGGAGGAGGAGAAGGTAGCCAACACTTTTTGTTGTTTGTTTGTTTTTTTTCTAATTGGGGTAGCCCCCAAAATATTGAGGCATATTCAAAAAAACAGCAACAGCAGGAACCTGACCCTATAGGAGTAGGGGATGATTTTAGAACAATGATCTGTCCCTTACAGCAACAGCAGGAACCTGAGGCTATAGGAGTAGGCGATGATTTTAGAACAATAATCTGTCCCTTACAGCAACAGCAGGAACCTGAGCCTATAGGAGTAGGCGATGATTTTAGAACAATAATCTGTCCCTTACAGCAACAGCAGGAACCTGACCCTATAGAACTAGGAGATGATTTTAGAACAATAATCTGTCCCTCAAAGCAGTAGACTCTACCTAGTTGAGAATCAGATCGTTCTGTAATGCAGGATGAGATCTGCAATCTGTCCCTCAAAGCAGTAGTAGTAGTAATCTCTACCTAGTCCAGAATCAGATCGTTCTGTAATGCAGGATGAGATGTGCAATCTGTCCCTCAAAGCAGTAGTAGTAATCTCTACCTAGTCCAGAATCAGATCATTTTGTAATGCAGGATGAGATGTTATTATATCTGCAATCTCTCCCTCACAGCGCCGTCAGCATCCTCTCCCCAGACTAGCCTGAGAGCATGTGACATGCAGCTCTACGTGACTCCAGCTTATACAGAGGCTGGGTCACATGATGCACTGGCCAATCACAGCCATGCCATTAGTAGGCATGGCTGTGATGGCTTCTAAGGGCAAACCAGTGAAACGCTTGTTGATTGGCTGCCCTGCAGCTATTCAACAGGCGGGATCAAATACCCGAACCCAGAACCCGAACCTGAACTTTTTTTCAAATGTCCTGGTTCGGGTCCGGGTCACAGACACCCCAAAGTTCGGTATGGACCCGCACTTTACAGTTCGGGTTCGCTCAACTCTACTCATGATCATATAAGGGGGGGATATCTGGGTATAGAGAAGACCAAGGAGAGAATAACCCAGAGATTCTTTTGGCCCGGGTTATATGCAGATGTCAAAGAATATTATGAGTAATGCCCAGAGTGTCAGTATTCTGCGACATCGCCCTATTTTCGCAGTCTGCTGGTACTATTGCCAATCATTGAAGTGCCTTTTGACAGAATTCGGCATTGATCTGGTGGGACCAGCGGCGGCTCCTCCATAGAGGGCGCTAGTGCACTGCCCTCCCTCCTGCTGATTCCTCCGCTGATTTCTCAAAAACAAAACAAAATATATATATATATATGGACTGCCGGGACATGGCTGTCCCGGCTTTTTTGGGAAATTTACTGTCAGATGACAGCAATTCCCAAAGCCCATTGGTCAGCCACTAAAGTGTATAGATGTGCGCCAGTGAAGCGCACGTCTATACACTGATTGGCCCTGGCCTCAGTCACTGTCCTCCAGACAGTGACCGATTGGTCAGGAGCGGGGGCGGGACTGGCAGACATGCTGGTGCTGGGACTGCATGCATGATTGTGATTCCCACAGACCGAGGGAGAGAAAGCGGCTTGATGATGAGTCCCCTAAGGTAAGTATTAACTGCTGTGTACTGGCTGGGCTGTAATACCTGTGTACTGGGCTGTGTAATACCCATGTACTGGGCTGCGTAATACCTGTGTACTGGGCTGTGTAATACCTGTGTACTGGTTGGGCTGTAATACCTGTGTACTGGCTGCCTGTAATACCTGTGTACTGGCTGGGCTGTAAAACTTGTGTACTGGCTGGGCTGTAATACCTGTGTACTGGCTGGGCTGTAATACTTGTGTACTGGCTGGGCTGTAATACCTGTGTACTGGCTGGGCTGTAATACTTGTGTACTGGATGGCTGTAATACCTGTGTACTGGCTGGGCTGTAATACTTGTGTACTGGCTGGCTGTAATACCTGTGTACATGCTGGGCTGTAATACCTGTGTACTGGCTGGCTGTAATACCTGTGTACTGGCTGGCTGTAATACCTGTGTACTGGATGGGCTGTAATACCTGTGTACTTACTGGGCTGCAATACTCGTGTACTGGGCTGCAATACCTGTGTACTGGCTAGGCTGCAATACCCGTGTACTGGCTGGGCTGTAATACCTGTGTACTGGGCTGCAATACCTGTGTACTGGCTGGGCTGTAATACCCGTGTACTGGGCTGCAATACCTGTGTACTGGCTGGGCTGTAATACCTGTGTACTGGGCTGCAATACCTCTGTACTGGCTGGGCTGTAATACCTGTGTACTGGCTGGGATGTAATACCTGTGTACTGGCTGGGCTGTAATAGCTGTGTACTGGCTGGCTGCAATACCTGTGTACTGGCTGGCTGCAATACCTGTGTACTGGGCTGCAATACCTGTATACTGGGTTGCAATACCTGTGTACTGGCTGGGCTGTAATACCTGTGTACTGGGCTGCAATACCCATAATGTCGGGTCGGTCTTGTGTCCATAACGTCGGGTCATGTGTCCATAATGTCGGGTCGGTCATGTGTCCAAAACGTCGGGTCAT
>BLSH010490831.1:218615-228829 GCA_018402905.1 Glandirana rugosa | reverse complement strand
CCTGTGTACTGGCTGGGCTGTAATACCCGTGTACTGGGCTGCAATACCTGTGTACTGGCTGGGCTCTAATACCTGTATACTGGCAGGGCTGTAATACCTGTGTACTGGCTGGCTGTAATACCTGTGTACTGGCTGGCTGCAATACTTGTGTACTGGCTGGCTGCAATACCTGTGTACTGGGCTGCAATACCTGTGTACTGGCTGGGCTGTAATACCCGTGTACTGGGCTGCAAAACCTGTGTACTGGCTGGGCTGTAATACCTGTGTACTGGGCTGCAATACCTGTGTTCTGGCTGGGCTGTAATACCTGTGTACTGGCTGGGATGTAATACCTGTGTACTGGACTGCAATACCTATGTACTGGCTGGGTTGTAATACCTGTGTACTGGCTGGCTGCAATACATGTGTACTGGCTGGCTGCAATACCTGTATACTGGCTGTGGCTGCAATACCCTTGTACTGTCTGTAATACCTGTGTACTGGGCTGGCTGCAATACCTGTTTACTGGCTGTGGCTGCAATACCTGTGTACTGGCTATGATACATGTGTACTGGGCTGGCTGCAATATCTGTGTACTGGCTGTGGCTGCAATACCTGTGTACTGGGCTGCAATACCTGTGTACTGGCTGGGCTGTAATACCCATGTACTGGGCTGCAATACCTGTGTACTGGCTGGGCTGTAATATCTGTGTACTGGGCTGCAATACCTGTGTACTGGCTGGGCTCTAATACCTGTATACTGGCAGGGCTGTAATACCTGTGTACTGGCTGGCTGCAATACCTGTGTACTGGCTGGCTGCAATACCTGTGTACTGGCTGGCTGCAATACCTGTGTACTGGTTGGCTGCAATACCTGTGTACTGGGCTGCAATACCTGTATACTGGGCTGCAATACCTGTGTACTGGCTGGGCTGTAATACCCATGTACTGGGCTGCAATACCTGTGTACTGGCTGGGCTGTAATACCTGTGTACTGGGCCGCAATACCTATGTACTGGCTGGGCTGTAATACCTGTGTACTGGCTGGGATGTAATACCTGTGTACTGGGCTGCAATACCTGTGTACTGGCTGGGCTGTAATACCTGTGTACTGGCTGGCTGCAACACCTGTGTACTGGCTGGCTGCTAATGCCTGTGTAGTGGGCTGCAATACCTGTATACTGGCTGTGGCTGCAATACCCTTGTACTGTCTGTAATACCTGTGTACTGGGCTGGCTGCAATACCTGTATACTGGCTGTGGCTGCAATACCTGTGTACTGGCTGTGATACCTGTGTACTGGGCTGGCTGCAATATCTGTGTACTGGCTGTGGCTGCAATACCTGTGTACTGGCTGCATACTGTGTTACTGGCTGATATATACTCCACCTGTGATGCTGAGCTGTATACTCCTGACACAATTTGAGGAATACAGGGGACGGAGTGGGTGGATTATATAAGGGGTGGGGTTTATGAGAAGTAGGAGGGGTCAAAAAGGAAGGGCGGAGCCTGCCCCCCCCATCCTAATACTTCACCAGCCGCCACTGCCAGTGGTTATACTGTACTGCCCGAGTTGCCTCTATTATTTACTATTGTATGGGTTATCCTTGTCTTAATAAACTCTAGATATCTGCTATTGATGCGTCAGTGTACTGTTGGCTCAGGTTACAGGGCAGGCCATCACTGGAAATGGTAGGAGAACCCAACAATTCCAGCAGTTCCTTTAGGAGTCATCATCACTACTAGTATTTGTCCAAATATGGTCAATTACATCTATCTGTGGATGGATCAAGAATTTTACACCGTGCTATGGTTACTCTACTATCAGAAACCGACAATAGCAGGAGTTAGTTATCTGATGCTAAAGGCTCCAAATTTACAGACTATTCATTTTTGCATTTGGGAAGCAGATAAATAGCATATTCTGTGTAGATGTGCTACAACAGTGGTTCTCAACTCCTGTCCTCGGGACCCACTAACAGACCAGGTTTTCAAGATAACTGAAATACATCACAGGTGATATCATTTGCTGCTGTGATTGCAGTATTCTAGCCTGCATCTCCACAAGGTAATACTTAAAATCTGGCCTGTTAGTGGGTCCTGAGGACAGGAGTTGAGAACCACTGTGCTACAATAAAGCCTCGTGCACACGCTTAGATTTTCGGATGACCAAACCTCAGATTTTTGTTGGATGCTAGTCTCATGTCGAAAGTGAAGAGGTTACTAAAGGCCCGTACACACGATGCAAAGTTTACAGTTTTGAAAAAAAAAACAATATTTTTTACTTTTTGCTATAATACATATCCAAAAAAAAAAAAAAAAAAAAACTAATTTATTCATCAGTTTTGGCTGATATATATACTTCCTCATATTTGTGGTAAAAATTTGTGCGCAAGAGTTGCGTTTACAAACCATGAGAATTAATTTATGGCATTTTTACTGCTAATGGTGGCGATCTGTGATTTTTATCGGGACTGCGACATTGCGGCGGACATGTCGGACATTTTTGACACTTTTTTGAGACCACTGACATTCATACAGCGATCAGCCACTGATTACTGTGTAAATGTCACTGGCAAGAAAGAGATTAATCTGCAGGGGGCAATCAAGGGGTTAACTGTGTTCCCTAGGTGTGTTCTAACTGTGTGGAGGCTGGGCTGGCAGGGGCATGAGAATTCTAACTGAATACAGGGATCAGTAGATCTCTGCCATGCCGCCTATCAGAACAGGGAAATCACTGTGTTTACACCGGCGGCTCCCTGTTCCTCCTGTGTAGTAAGCGATCGCGGGTTGCCCGTGGACATAGAGTCCGCCCGACTAGGGTTGCCACATCATCCCTCTAATCCAGGACACATATGAATTACACAGGTTATGAGGCTAATTTAATGCAGATAAGGCACCAAGTGAGTTTTAGGGTTGCCACATCATCCCTTTAATCCAGGACACATAAGAATTGCATGGGTTCTGAGGCTTATTTGATGCAGATGAGGCACCAAGTGAGTTTAATTACCACCTTAATCAGCCACAGAAGCTGTGTAATTAATATGTGTCCTGGATTAAAGGGACAATGGGGCAACCCTACGCCCGGCCTGTGGACACGCTGAGGGAGTGTGTGGCGGGCACAAGAGCGCGCCACCAGCCACCAGCCACGCTCGCCCGCCCCCTAGCTGCGCATGTGCGAATTGCCGTTTGTAGACGGCTATTCACATTACGCTGCCACTCTACAGCAGTAAAACTACACGACGTGGTCCGGAAGTAGTTAATGTCTTTTTAATAGTGAAATTAGCAGAAGCGGCCCAAAGGGAGACACACCAAAAATGAACTTCCGCTTTAGGCTCCTTTCACACGAGCGGAGATCCATCCGTTTATCCCTGCTGAGCCGGCGGATGACAGACCTGTCACAGCTCCATTCTCCTCTATGAAGGATCGGATGAACACGGACCATCTGTCTGTGTTCATCCGATCTGATCGGCGGGTGGAAAATAGGGTTTCCATCCGTCTGTTCTTGGCGGATCGGAGCAGATTGGATGTCATTGGACATGTCACCGCTGACATCCGTCGTTCCATAGAGAACAACGGAGCGTCCGTTCAGGTCCGCCTGAAAGACTGACAGGCGGACCCGAACGATCCGCTCATGTGAAAGAGCCCTTAGACTCTCCTAGTACTTCACTACGTTCGCCTTTGTCGAACGACAATTTTCGTATAGTTAGTACGCTTTACAAAACCATGTCGTACGACAATCGAACCATGTGTACGAGGCTTAACAATACGAAAATTCTCGTATGACCGAATTCAACTTCAGAAGTGACATAATTCCGATTTTTTTTCAGACGAAAACCATACTAATTAAAACGAAAATCGGATGTTGTGCTCACATCCGACAAAAAATTTATAGTCTGCACATCCAGCTTTTGTCATCTGAAAAATCAGAATCGGCTGTCGAAAGCACCATACTAATGATCCGAAAATCGGCAGATTGGTCGTCGTACGAAAATACCTGTACAAATTTTGCATTGTGTTTACGGGCTTTTAGGGCCATTCTATCCTAAACTGCTAGCTATGCTGACCCTGCTGATGTACAAATGAGCTTAATAAGAAAAGGATCTCTCCTGTAAATGATTATGTCACATGTCTAAAGCACAGGGGAGAGCGGGTTAATGAAGAGTATACGAGGAGGGAGATGGATTAGTGATGATTAAAACAGGCTGCGACCAAACAGATTTGTAGATTGATTATTTAAATAAACCTGAACAATCCAGACTGAGCATATGATGAAAGAATACATAGAAGCAGAGGTTAACCTCACTGAAAAGTGCATGTGAAAAGATCAGAGGATTCAAAACTATAAGCATCTGAAGTCAGGTGCAGATATCAGATACTGAGAATTACACCCGCATACAAGATGAGAGAGGTACTACTATGCAGAGTCCATTAAAAGAACAGATACTTCACCCAGCATACAAAATAAGAGAGGAGGGGTACTGTCATAGGCGTGCGCACATAGGGGGAAGGTGTGCCTGGGCACACCCTGATCGACCTGTATTGTGCAGATTCCCCCAGCTGCCTGGCTGCAGAGAAAGGGACTGGGGAATCTCTGTCCTCAGTCTCTTGACCCGGGTAGTCCTTATGCGTATACTTTATATATTCTAAAATAACGACACAGCACACCATATGGAGGAATTGGCCGTTAGGCCGTTTTATTGAAAAACCAATATTTAAACCATAACGGAAAATACCAAACCAATAAATTTAAGCCGATAGGAATCCCAGGAGGCCCCATAACCCAATCACATCTGTGTTTTTTTTTGTACCATCCATTTCCCAGCCGCACTACGCTGGCTCGGGTACCATCCTTTTCAGTTAACCTATGTAACTGTCACCACTGAGGACTCCATACCTCTGATGGATCCTTCCCAACTGACCAACTTGAAAACGGCCTCCTGAGACCCCAACCGCCAACAGTATACATCACACTACCACTCGCATATCCAAACAAAGGGAGGGAGGGTGGGAATTCGTTCTGCTCCCGCTCTGCTGAGGCCTAGCCACCGCCCCTGCCTTATAAACCCTGGGACACCTATCAGCAAAAGTACATGGGCATAGGACACACCCCCTGTCACGACCCTTTAAAGGGGAATTGTGCAACAAAAAAAGGGGCTTTTTTACCACTACTATTCCATTATATTGCTTATGGAATTTACAAATGTAGAAATTTAGAGATTGAATGAAAGGTTTAACACTGGGAAACACTTTTTTTTATAGATAAAAAATGCATTTTATATACAACTATATAGATCAGACCAAAATGAAGGACAAATGAGGAGCAAAGAGGGATAGAGGAACATTGCTCCTAATCGGGGACAGTCCCTCGAAATCAGGGACATTTGTGAGGTATGTGGCTGTGCCCCCCCTCCTGTCCACTGGCTGCACCCCCCTCTCCATTCCACCTTGCTCTGTCCTCCCCCCACCTGGCTGCACCCCCCTCTCCATTCCACCTTGCTCTGTCCTCCCCCCACCTGGCTGTACCCCCCCTCTCCTGTCTACCTGGCTCCGCTATCCCACCTGCAGGCACGGTGCGGTAATGGGTGATTCCTGGGAAGGATGGCGGGAGCTCCACGGACATCCGTCCACTGAGCCTCCCTCCTGAGCAAAGAGCAGGAAGGGATGTGTATGACGGATGTATGTGTATGACCTCACTTACTGGACCGGCACTCCCATCTACAGGAGCTATGCTCAGGGAAGCAGCTGATGGAACACCATCTGTGTTCCATCAGCTGTAGCGGAGTACAGAGGAGACATCCAGGGTCTAATAGAATCTGAATGTCTAATAAAGAATGCCTGTCATCTATATGTTATCACATAGGGAGCTATTGGTCACCTATGTAAAGGCAAAAAAGTTATGTAAAAAAGAATAAAAATATAAAAAAAGTTTTTGACCCCCCCGCCTTACACACACACACACACACACACACACACACACACACACACACACATAAATGCATACGATTGCCCTACACATGTAATGTATCACCATGCACGCTGGAGTGAGAGCAATAATTCTAGCATCAGAACTATTGCAAAACACTAACCTGATGACCTGTAGGGGCTTTCAAAGCGTTGCCTATGAAAAAATATAAGGAAAGTGTTTCACCGTTTCATGGGTGCACGCACGCAAAGCCCCTATAGGTCATCAGTTTAGTATCATGCAGGAGTTCTGGTGCTAGTATTATTGAATTCATTTTGATTTTTTTTTGGGGGGGGGCGCAGGTAGCTGGTCTTGCCTAGGCTGCAAAATAGTCTAGCATCGGCCCTGGCTGTGGGCACTGGGGGGGGGGGGGTTGGTGGCAGATGAACTATTTTCATATTACTGGGTTTAGTAACACTTTAATCTTGTCGCCCAGCAATAGAGAGACACATAAATCACGATCAACGTCACCTGCTGAAGCGAAGAGAAAGTAAAAGATAACTGGATTCTTACTGGATGACTGTTTTCCCACAAATGACAGCTAAGTATAAACAAATGGGAATGTTCACCCAAGTGATGTCATTGACCAAATCTGGACATAAGTGTGTTGGTGGTCAGTATGTTTTTTTTCTTGGCGGTTGGTGCATGTCAGTGTCGTCTATCAGTGCCTCCCCATCAGTGCCCATCAGTGCAACCTACCAGTGACCATCAGTGCAGCCCATCAGTGCATGCTCATCAGAGCAGATCAGTGCCGCCTATCAGTGCCCAACCGTGCCGACTATCAGTGCCATTCATCATTGCCTCCCCATCAGTGCAGCCTACCAGTGACCATCAGTGCGGCCTATCAGTGCTGCCCATCAGTGCTGCCTATCAGTGCCTCCTCATCGGTGCACATTAGTGCTGCCTATCAGTGCAGCCTATCAGTGCCCATCACGGCCGTCTATCAGTGCCTCCTGAGTGCCGTTATCAGTCCCATCTCATCAGTACACATCAGTGTAGCCCATCAGTGCCTATCAGTACAGCCTATCAGTGCACATCAGTGAAGAAGAAAAATTACTTATTTGCTAAATTTCCAGTACAAAAATTAAGAAAATTTTTTTTCCCAAATTTTTTTTTGTTTAGCAAAAAATAAAAAACCCAGTGGTGATTAAATACCACCTAAATAAAGCTCTATCTGTCTTCAAAAAATGATAACAATTTCATATAGGTACAGTGTTGTAATTGTCAGTCAAAGTGCGACAGTGCTGAAAGCTGAAAATTGGCCTGGGCAGAAAGGGGGGGGGGGGGGGTGAAAGTGTCCGGTTTTCAAGTGGTTAACATCTAAAAACAACAACAACAAAAAAACATTTAGCTCTGCTGCCTACCCACAGAATGAAAGTTATTCCTTTCTTCTTCATATACCACCACCTTCGTGTATTCTCCATGTGTAAACCTGTGTTGTGCATCTGTAAAGATACATATCAGGACTACATAAGAGAATGGGTTTTGTTGTTAAAATAAAGCTTTGTTAGTTAAAGAAAAAAAATGGTTCCCATTGGGCAAAAACTGGCTCCTAACGTTTAAGCTGGCTCCTAGATCCAAAGCAAATTTGCCAAGCCCTGGTTAAAGAGGGCATCCAAATTCTGACAAACCCCCCCCCCCCCCCCCCAGACCCCCACAACCACCAGACTCTGAAAGTTTTTTTGTTTTTTTTTCATTTCAATATGCTTATTGAAAATTCAGAGTTGACACCTGCTGCTTCCTTAACCACTTTAAGACCAGCCGTCTCAGTTATACTGCGGCAGGTTGGCTCTATTGTGCGAATTGCCGTAGCCATTACTAGTAAAAAAAAAAAATAATAATAAAAATTCCATAAATCTATTCCCTATTTTGTAGACGTTATAACTTTTGCACAAACCAATCAATATACGCTTATTGCGATTTTTTTTTTTTACCAGAAATATGTAGAAAAATACATATTGGCCTAAACTGAGGAAGAAATTTGTTGTTTTACTTTTTTTTCTTACAAAAAATGGCCTGGTCATTAAGACCCCTTTCATACTGGGGCGGTTTTCAGGCGTTTTAGCGCTAAAAATAGAACCTGTAAAGCGCCTGAAAACTACCTTCTCTGCAGCCCCAGTGTGAAAGTCTGAGTGCTATCACACTGGGGTGGTACGCTTGCAGGATGGGAAAAAAAGTCCTGCAAGCAGCATCTTTGGCGTGGTGTGGGAGTGGTGTTTTCACTGCTCCTAAACCGCCCCTGCTATTGAAATGAATGGCCAGTGCTTCCGAAGCGCTACAACAAGGGCGCTTTTAACCCCTTCTGGGGGGTTTAATGCGCCCTGCTAGCAGCAGCAAAGCCCCACTAAAACAGCGGTAAAGCATCACTAAAACTAGCGGCGCTTTACCTCTAACGCAGGGATATGCAATTAGCGGACCTCCAGATGTTGCAGAACTACAAATCCCATGAGGCATAGCAAGACTCTGATAGCCGCAAGCATGAAACCCAGAGGCAGAGGCATGATGGGACTTGTAGTTTTGCAACAGCTGGAGGTCCGCTTATTGCATATCCCTGTTCTAACGGAACCGCCGCTCAGTATGAAAGGGGTCTTAGGGGGTAAATCTTTCCAGTCTTTAAGTGGTTAAACGTTCACAGAGGAAGAAGAAAGCTATCATATATAGTAGTGGGAGAAAACCCCACTACTAAATATGATGTTCTTCCCCTGCCCAATGGACAGAAATACCAGTATTCAGACGAATGGCCCAAACCAGTGTTTTTACCATAACAGGAGCTCATCCCTACTGAACATATCAGGAATATCTGGCAAAATACGGGTCCCATGACAACTATGCAGGGAAATGTGGGGGCTCTGGTCTATGGTGAATAGAAATTTGTACATTTTACAGGGATGGTGAAAGGGATCAAACAGGGAGACTTCCTAGATTTAGGGGGGAGTTGAAATGACTTTATATGTAAATCTGGATTATTCCTGTGACAACATTTCCATATAAGTGAAGAGGGTGAATTTTGAATTTTGGGTGACTTTAAATTTGGACCAAATTTTCCAGAAATAACACTGCAGTCTGCAACCTGATTTGGATTTGGCTGTTCCAAAATCAGGATTTCTGTGTTGTTTTTGGTGGTTCAAATTTCCAAAAGACTTCTTAGATAAAGGAACCAAAGCCTGCTTCAATTTCATTACATCTGCTTCTGCTGTGCCCTTAGCTTAGCTCCCAGTGCCACCAGGGCACACCCTTCATCCTTGTGTAGTGCTACCCCTGTTGGAGCCCCTGGTTACTGCCTCCCCCTATTCCTGCACAGCCAGGCAATACGCATTTCCAGCTTGCATTCAGACACAATCCATGGGCTTGTTTTTTGCTGTTTTATTGGGGAAAACAACTGGGATAGGGTATAGGGATTATGGGATGCTCAACTTGAAGAACAACAGATGAGTACAGAAAAAAAAAGATGAAGATCCTGGACTGTACTTCCACCGGAATAAACACAGTCTCTATGGATCAGTGGCAAAGTTCTTTACAAACTAGGAGCTTTCAGTCCCTTTTAGTGAACTAGCACAAAGTAGCAAACTGTGTGCAGGAGTATAGTAGCCTTAGTGGTCCCTATAGTGGTCCTTAGTAGAGCATCACACAATCTTGATGCTTGCAGGTACTACCAGCTCGTCTGACTTCCTTGACTACCAGCCCACCTGGCTGCTTCTAAAGAACACCCCAGGACAAGGGATTGGGATTTAGCACAATGCTGTCCCTGGAAAGTATGCTACGTCTGGCAGTCTCTCCCTTGTATGCCCCTGGGTGTGCTTAGGTACTCACAGTGCCCTTTGCTCCCTGGGAAAGAATCATTTTGCACTGGGCAAGAATCCTGTTCAGGCCTCCAACTGATCAGATCATCCCATGCCAGCCTAGATGTCTTCTGCAAAAGACCCAAAGGTAATAGATAATAGAGATCCCTGTCTCCGATCCTCCAAAACTAAACGTATGAACTCCCTTAGACCGGTTAGGTGACCGTTTCCCGGACCGTCCCACCGATCCAGTCGGTAATTATACCACCTCGGACCGGTCGTCCCCTCAACCCACCTTGTACCTCACGACTCCATCGGCAGTACACCATACCGTCCGCGGGGTCCGACCTCGACTTCTTTCTTTCCTCTCCTTCGGGTTCTCTCCCTAGAGATAATAGATAATGGAAACCCAGAAAACGTCTTCTGTAGATCCGACCGTACCCTACTAGACTAGTCAACCTCCGGACTTGTCCTAAGAACGGGTCACGTTTT
>BLSH010490831.1:186652-206522 GCA_018402905.1 Glandirana rugosa | reverse complement strand
ACTTTCAGCAACTCCTATGAGGGCATGGCTACAATTGCTTTTGCCTGCCTATCTCTTCTGTCCCAGTCCCCTGTCTCTCCATTTGTGGATCTGTCTGTGTTCACCACTTGCCACAAGTTATTCTTGTTTAGAAACATTTCTAGTTTAAATTTCCATAGCTGGCAATTGGCATTGTTTAGCTTTGCAATTGCAAACTTCACATCTGAATCAAGTCACACCAATCTGAATGGGTGCCACTGGAAATAATGGGCTGCCACTTGCCATGCAACTTTATGTGTCGCATGACAGGTCACACACGTGTAAATGGAGCCTAGGGCTCATCATGCATACTACAATTTGAATCTCCCTCAGATCAGTATTCAGTGGAATGGTCTCTTTGGTTGGATACAGATTGATTGCCTAAATCAGGCAGGTCCACATATGGCCGATCAGGCCTCTGATTGGTGGAGGCTGATGCTCTGATCCAACGCCTGTGTGCAACACTGGTGTGAATCATCACGGCCTCTATGTAGATGTACACACCAGGCCGGTTTCATTTGCATGCTCTCCCTCCAGGGAGAAACACACAGGGTGGACGCCACGAATACCACAGAAACATGTATATTTTTCTTGGGCTCTACATGACGCAAGGTAAGACACAGATACCAGTGAAATGCTCCAATATACAATATGTTTTTGTTTTTTTTTTGCAATTTTTATTTGGTGCGCATTAGATTTTCATATTTATTTATTCTTTTTCAGTACTGGTTTAAAGCATCATATCCCCCTTGTGTCTTTTTGGCTTGCACCCCCGGCCGGGTGTCTACATGTGATTTCGTTGGCTAAACACCAACCTACAATACTCAAAATATTTTGAGGTGGTCTTGTTGGATGTCTCCACATATGTCCCCCTAAATTGGAAACCTTCAAATAGCATAGAAAACTGGCATATATCTGATAATCTGTAAGTATTATGGTAAGAAATGCATGGATATATTGTAACAATTTGTATTAAGAACAATACTATTATGGAATCTATTTTGATCTTATTCCTAGAGCGGTGAAAAATATCCCTAAGAAGAAAATCGAAACGTCGTTGGATGACCTATTCCATGCTTGGCTGTTGCTCGCAGATATGTACAGCTAGACATGGGATTGGGTATTACCGCTGTCTACCAAGTGTATCTAATGTATGCTATGTACAAATCTATTGGTTTTTAACTATGCCTCATGTGGGGCTTTATTTTTAATGATGTGGTAAATAAAATTTAATATTTTTATATATACACAATTTTCAATCCTTTTTTGTTTGGTTGCCTTATAAAAGTCCCATTCAAAGATTTATTTTTATGAAATAGTATTCACAGGGATATTGGCAACCTTGATCTTGCACTATTGAAGGCAAAACTTGTATTTCACATCTGAATCACTTGCCATCTCTCAGCAGCTTGCACACAATACTCACTTACTCACTGTAGCATTCCTTGCACTGCCTCTGGGTGCCTGGATGTTTGCTGAGTGCGCTGGGTGTGCCTGGGCCCATAACCTGTTATGCAGAGTATTGTTATAAGCGACTGGAAGCTTCTTGGTTGCAGAGAATATGCTTTACTTTCATGGAGAATGTCAGAACACATCTTACAGCATGGCTTTATCATGGAACAGAAACATAGGAACTGAACAACAAACAAGTGCAGACACTTACATAAGGAAGATATTTCCTCTCATATCATAGAAAACCTGAACTATACACTATAATATTGCAGTGCTACCTGCTGCATAGATAGCTATAATGCATACAGTACATACAGGTTACAGTATATAGTAACATTGCTGTTGCTTTTCCAACAGTATTCACATTTGTAGACTGATCTTTAGTCTGACAGACCATCTGTATGTGACCTCTACATTTGCATGTGTGACAAACTGCATTTCTAAAACGACATGTATTATGCCTGCGTTTCCCGCCGCAGCTGTAACACTTCCCTGTCAATGCAACTGCAACATCAGTGTGTGGGGAAAGTCCTTGGAGTCAACATTTACCTTTGCCACTCGATTTATATCCAGTGAATTATCTTTGCTGGAGGAAGATTGTATTTCTTTTGAATGGAGGTATGCAGCCTCATATGCAAGCGCTTCTTCTTGTGCAGTAATAAAAGTTAAGTTCTGTTTGGCTAGACGTCTCCTCTGCAGTGCTTCATCTTGTACTCCACACACTAGCCTGTCCCTTAGCAAAGATTCTAAACTGGCACCAAAATTGCAATTTTCGGATAGCTTGCGCAGTTCTGCAATGTATGCTGCAATGCTCGCACCCGGTTGTTGGTTTCGACTGTTGAAATGGAAACACCTCACTGTTTCAGATTCGGTGGGTGAAAAATAATTTTTTAACCATGACAGTATTTCGTCATATGGGCAGTCTTTTGATTTAGCAGGAGAGATCAGTGAGCAGACAATATCAAAACTCTTAGATCCAATAACACTCAGTAACACAGATCTTTTCTGCACAGCATCGACCACCTTATTAGCTTCTAGGAAAACTCTAACCTGTCAGCATACGAGTCCCATGAGGATGGATTAGCCACATCAAATTCCTCTATGTGTCTCAAAAAAGCCATGCTGGAGCTATTTATAGATGTGTCTCTACAACACAAGTTCCGATTCTTCACTCAAGCTGATTACCTGTGTTTCTGCAGTGTCCATTCACTGAAATCCCATCCTTCTCGCCAGTTTTGTGTATTTTAAAAAGTATTTGAACCATTGTCATGGACAGGCATTCACAGGACTCTTTTACTTAACCCAACACAGACATACATGCACCATAGATGCAGAAAACTACATAGCTTTACCAGAACAATAAAGAAGTGAACATATTTACAATGCTTTCCCCTACTGGATGGAGAGCAGTATAACACACTAATACATAACATTCACACAGGCATATAAATCCGTATACACATGTGAAGTGCTGTCTTAACCCGCATGGGAAGCACAGGTGCTCCGTGCAGCCTGTTGAAGGAAGCCTGTTCAAATCAATGACAAGGGGTCAGCTGCATAGACCGCATGGATCTTCAAGCACTTGCTGAAGAGTACATGAGTGCAGGTCCAAATCAGAAGGCAGACAGACTGCATCCTAATCAATGCATCCGTTCTGCATTGATGTACTCTCTGGGATGTGCTTTGAGATTTGTGTAGGTCCACACAGCCAGCCAGCTTTCATTGATTTGAACAAGCTGCCTGCATGAAGCTTCAGGGAACACCTTTGCATCCCATGTGGGTGAAGATGGCCCTTTGCATGGGTGTAATGATTGGTATACCCCTGTGAATAAGGCCATATATATCTTTTTTAAATCTGCAGATTTTAGTAAAATAACATCTGGTGATGTTAACATGAAGGTGCCTTGTTCTGAAATTTTCTTTTATGGAATGACAACTTTATACCAATTGTGCTCTTGCTTTGTCACCGTGAACCCCTGATGGAGACAATGGGGTTGATTTACTAAAACTGGAGAGTGCAAAATCTGGTGAAGCTTTGCATAGAAAGCAATCAGCTTCTAGGTTTTATTGTTAAAGCTTAAGTTGTTACTAAACCCACAACAGTAAAATCAGTCTGTATATGCAGTAAAGCATGCTTGTTATACTCACTGTGGAACCTAAGGGGTTACTCTTCCGCGTTGTGAAAAAAGACTGTTTGATCCTGAATGCACAGATCCTCCCCTCCTTCCACTGACTCCTAATGATTTCCTGATAACACAGAGTCTATGGAGTCAGACTGCACATGCTCAGTTTGGTGTGTATTGCTAGAGAGTTTTTTTTCCTTGGAAGGATGTATGTGATCAGCACAGGGCCACAGCACTGCCCAGACAGAGGGTCAGGGGCCTTGCAGTCTCATAGGATAGTCAAAAAACTCCTTCTACAAGCTTTAACCAGTGCTTGGCTGGACAATAATAGAAGTCACAAGACTGCTATATAGTGCTGAGAAAAGGTATTTAGCAGTTTATATTTACTAAAATAATTGCATTTCCATGTTCTGTGTACTGTGGGAGACCAGATATAGTGAATGCAGGGTCCTGGGTTTAGTAACTACTTCCCGCCCGGCCTATAGCAAAATGATGGCCAGGCGGTGGTTCAGTTATCCTGACTGGATGTCATAGGACGTCTGGCAGGATAACCCGTGATTGCGCGTGCATCGTGGTGATTGGTGGTGCGGTGTGTCAGTCTTACACACCACATTACCAATCTCGGTAAAGAGCCTCCGTTGGAAGCTCGTTACCATGTGATCAGCCATGACCAATTACGGCTGATCACAGTGTAAACAGGAAGAGCCGTGTATCAGCTTTTTCTCTACTTGCGTCTGTGGACGCAAGTAGATGAGAGCCGATCGGCGGCTCTCCTGACAGGGGGGTCTGCGCTGATTGTTTATCAGTGCAGCCCCCCGAGGATCACCACCCAGGACCACTAGTGATGCCACCCAGGACCACCAGGCATGTGCCCGCCCAGGATCACCAGAAGTGCCTACCTAGGACCACCAGGGAGCCCACCCAGGACCACCAGGTAAGTCACTAAATGCCCAATAGGAATGGCACTCAGTGCCCATCTCTGATGCCTGCCAGTGCCTCCTTTTCAGTGCTGCCTAACAGTACCACCTATCAGTGCCAACTAGTGCCACCTATCAGTGCCCATTTGTGCTGCTTATAAGTGTCTCATCATCAGTGCCACCCCATCAGTGCTAATAAGTACTGCCTTATCAGTGCCGTCAGTGCAGCCTCATCAGTGCCAGTGTAGAAATTTTCTGTATTTTTTTATTTGTAGCGCAAAAAATAAAAAACCCAGTGGTGATCAAATACCACCAAAAGAAAGCTCTATTTGTGGGGGAAAAAATTATAAAAATTGTGTTTGGGTACAGCGCCTCACGACCGCGCAATTGTCATTCAAAATGTGACAGCGCTGAAAGCTGAAAATTGGTCTGGACGGGAAGGGGGGGAAAGTGTTTGGTATTGAAGTGGTTACATGAACAAGCTGAAGTTAGAAGCTGATTGGCTACCATGCACAGATGTACCAGATTTTGCACTCTCCAGTTTTAGTATATAAACCCCAATGAGTTTCCATGCTGACACACATTGTACAGACATTATCCACTGTTGTCATTATGAGGAGGTCTGTCCACGGCAATGACTGAATCCAGCCTATGCTGGAGCCAGTGCATGTAGACAGGAAGTAGCGGAAAGAGGCTGGAAGGGAGCCTGAGAACAGAGCAAACACAACCACTGATCGCTCAGTTCTTGGTCAACTCTAAGCAAAGAGTAGTAACTGTCAGTCACTGCCCTCCTCTCTGAGCACCATGCAGGGGCGGGTGCAGGAGCAGCTGGCTCCAGCAATGGGCTCCATGCTAAGAGGCGGAACTAGCTGTCAATCAGGCATCTGGGTGGAGCCTGACAATTATGTCGGAATCCTTCCAGAGCCTTAAGCACCTCTGCCTCATCAGCTGATACTGGGCAACAGCCCACTACTGGCTGATTCTGAGAAAAAGGAGAGCAAAGGTAAGTGCATTTCTGTGACCCACAGGAGAAGTATGGTCTAAAAAGCTTTGGCCATACTTGACTTTTACAACTAATGAATTAATGCAGCTCTGTATTCATCAAATTCATCATTAAATGTGTTGTTTTATTAATGCAAGCTGTGTAAGTACCCGAAATTGGCTTGTTATCAGCCTTTTGCAGTCCTTGTACAGCCGATTGGGAGAAAGAGAATTAAAAGAAACCAATTAATTGTGCTGCAGTGCAAAGAGCACATTGATAGGAGGAGATAGCAGAGTGATAGAGTGAGAGATGAGCTTATCAGTGTGCTGCTTCTCCTTTCACTGCCCAGTCCCAGGCTGGGGGAGGAACAAGGCCTGTAAATGTTACTGAACTTCAGCAGAAAACATAGGTCTCATGCCCTGGCAAACAGGGCTGTGTGATAGAGATGAGTTAATCTCAGGGCTGGATGGACAGAAATACAAATCCTTTGGCAGGTAAAATCTCATATATGTATTTCATGTGTATGTAGCAGTTTGCCTGGAGCCCAGCTTTAATGCAAGGTGATGCCAATAAGTAAATGCAGTTCATCTAGCTCACTGCGCAGCCAATTTTCTCTACCTTATCCCAGCTCACAAAGAAGCCTACATAACGCAATTATAGAATATTAACCAAATTAAATTACTTCCAATGTAAGAAATATTCCATTATAAGCCGCGGCAGGTAGAACAATGACGCGGCTTTTCCCTTCCTTCCTATTAATTTAATGCACCTTACCGTATTTCATAATTGTCTAATTCACTCCCTGCCTGTTTGTAATTCCATTATTTCTACATCGATTTGTATTATGTTTAATCAATTTTAATAACTACCAATTAAAAAGTCTCCTAAAGCGCATTCATTTCACCATGTCCCCCCCCCCCACAGCGCAAAAAAAAGGAGGAGGTTTTGAAATGAAAATAAAAAATGTAATCGTCTGTAGGGGGATATTTGGAGCAGTGTAGTTTTGAAAGAACTATGTACTTTTATTGTGACTCCCTTAATTTTTTTTATTTTCTTACTCAAAAGTGATATTTTGGTTATAGGTGAGTCTGTTCCTGGCTTCCTATATGTCTGTTAACGTTGACCTGGAAATTTCACATGGGCCCACCCACTCTTGTTACATTCTCAGTAATATAAATCTAGCAGGGATGATGCCAACCTCTCATAATAGGGAAAGCAACTGTAAAGATTCCGAAACTCAATGTAACGATGGTGGGAGCCCCTCATAATTGGCATAGCAGATGTGGGCATTTAGTTCAGGGATGGGTGTAGGCCCTCATAATAGGCACAGCTGGTTTGTAGACCCAGGAACTCAGCACAGGAATGGTGGGAATCCCTCAAAATGGGCAGAGCAGGTATACAGAACCAATAACTCAGAACAGGAATGGTAGGAACCCCTCATAGTGGGCACAGCAGGTGTGCAGATGTGGGCATTTAGTTCAGAGATGGGTGTAGGCCCTCATAATAGTCTGGTTTGCTGACCCAGGAACTCAGCACAGGAATGGTGGGAATCCCTCAAAATGGGCAGAGCAGCGCTCTATAGGGCCAAGAATTCAGAACAGGGATGGTAGGAACCCCTTATAATGGGCACAGCAGGTGAACACCTAATGATTGGCATAGCAGGTGTACATACCTGGGAACCCAGCACAGGAATGGTTTGAACCCCTGATAATGGGCACAGCAGGTGAACACCTTATGATTGGCACAGCAGGTGTACATACCTGGGAACCCAGCACAGGAATGGTTTGAACCCCTGATAATGGGCACAGCAGGTGAACACCTAATGATTGGCACAGCAGGTGTACATTCCTGGGAACCCAGCACAGGAATGGTTTGAACCCCTGATAATGGGCACAGCAGGTGAACACCTTATGATTGGCACAGCAGGTGTACATACCTGGGAACCCAGCACAGGAATGGTTTGAACCCCTGATAATGGGCACAGCAGGTGAACACCTAATGATTGGCACAGCAGGTGTACATTCCTGGGAACCCAGCACAGGAATGGTTTGAACCCCTGATAATGGGCACAGCAGGTGAACACCTTATGATTGGCACAGCAGGTGTACATACCTGGGAACCCAGCACAGGAATGGTTTGAACCCCTGATAATGGGCACAGCAGGTGAACACCTAATGATTGGCACAGCAGGTGTACATACCTAAAAAAACCCAGCACAGGAACGGTTTGAACCCCTGATAATGGGCACAGCAGGTGCACAGATCTGGGAATCCAGCACAGGAGTGTTTGAACCCCTTATGTTGGGCACAACCTGTACAGACCTGAGACCTCAGTGCAGTGATCTCACTAGTAGTGTCCTTGAGGGACAGGAGAAACTCAATGTGTCAGCTCTGCAACATCTACCAAATAATGAAATATAAATAATGGGTGTGCTGATGTTTTAAAGGGAGACTCCAGTCAAATTTGAAACTCCTGAAAATGAACATTCAGCTAAAAAGGTATTCCCGGCTCCTTCCAAAATTCATTCAACAGTCTATATAATTCCATAATGCAGTCCAAGTATGCAAAGTCTTAAAAATGATTTGTGAACCCTTGACATGCACACAAGTACCAGTAGGTTCTGAAGGATACGTTTGCACAGCAAAAACTGGCAATAGGCTCTGCCATAGCCCTACACAAACAGGCTACACGGCATCATAGGAACATATAAACCTTAGGTTAGCACAGTAAATTCATGTCTGAATAGTAATTTACCAAATTACTTTCTCTACTGCTCTGACTTTTTATTGAAACCAGTCTTGTTCAGGTTTTTTTAACCACTTCAGCCCCAGAAGGATTTCCCCCTTTATGACCAGAGCACTTTTTGCAATTCGGCACTGCGTCACTTTAACTGACAATTGTGCGGTCGTGCGATGTTGTACCCAAACAAAATTTGTGTGTTTTTTTCCCCACAAATAGAGCTTTCTTTTGTTGATATTTGATCACCTCTGCGAACAAAAAAAGAGCAACAATTTTGCAAAAAAAAACAATTTTTCTTACTTTTTGCTAAAATACAAAACCAAAAAAAATATAAAAAAATTTTTTTTTCATCGGTTTTGGCCCATTTATATTCTTCCTCATATTTTTGGTAAAAAAAAAATTGCAATCGGCGTTTATTGATTGGTTTGAGCAAAAGTTGCCGCGTTTACGGGTGATAATTAATTTCTGGGGTTTTTATTTTTTACTAGTAATGGCGGCGATCTGCGATTTTTAGCGGTACTGCAATATTGTGGCGGACATGGACCATTTTGACACTTTTTTGGGACCAATGACATTTATACAGCGATCAGAAATTTAAATGTCCACTGATTACTATATAAATGTCATTGGCAGTGAAGGGGTTAACCTGCAGGGGGTAGTGAAGGGGTTAACTGTGTTCCCTAGGTGTGTTCTAACTGTGAGGGGGCTGGGCTGTTATGGGCATAAGAGATCTAACTGATCCAAGTGACAGGGATCAATAGATCTCTTATGCCCCCACTGACACAGCGGGGAACTGCCGTGTTTACATCGGTGGTTCCCCATTCTTTTGCTGTGGCCGCTCATCACGGCTCGCCGGCGGACATTGGGTCCGCCCGAGCCGCGGGCACACTCCTCTGGAGTGCGGTGGGCACACGCACTAGCGGCGGCGAGTACGCACCCCCTAGCGGCCACCCCGCAAATTGCCGTTTATTTCTGCCGATTTGCAGGACACGTCCACACTGCCGCAGTTAATATACTGAGCGCGGTGTGGAAGGGGTTAAAGCAACATAAAAAGTTTGTTTAAAAGAAACAAAAAACAAACGTCATACTCTCAGTGCCTTGAAAAAGTATTCATACCCCTTGAAATCTTCCAAATTTTGTCATATTAGACCAACACAAAGTGGCACATAATTGAGAAGTGGGAAAAAAATGATAATTTTAAAAAAAAATTTCTACAAATAAATAAGTGAAAAGTGTGGCGTGCATTTGTATTCAGTCCCTTTACTCCGATACCCCTAACTAAAATCTAGTGGAACCAATTGCCTTCAGAAGTCACCTAATTAGTAAATAGAGTCCACCTGTGTGTAATTTAATCTCAGTATAAATACTGCTGTTCTGTGAAGCCATCAGAGGTTTGTTAGAGAACCTTAGTGAGCAAACAGCATCATGAAGGCCAAGGAACACACCAGACAGATCAGGGATAAAGTTGTGGAGAAGTTTAAAGCAGGGTTAGGTTATAAAAAAATATCCCAAGCTTTAAACATCTCACAGAGCGCTGTTCAATCATCATCCGAAAATAGAAAGAGTATGGCACAAATGAAAACCTACCAAGACATGGCCGTCCACCTAAACTGACAGGCTGGACATTCATCAGAGAAGCAGCCAAGAGGCCCACGGTAACTCTGGACGAGCTGCAGAGATCCACAGGTGGGGAAATCTGTCTACCGGATAACTATTAGTCGTGCACTCCACAAACCTGACCTTTATGGAAGAGTGGCAGGAAAAAGGAAACAATTGTTGAAAGAAAGCCATCAGAAGTCCCGTTTGCAGTTTGCGAGAAGCCATGTGGGGGACACAGAAAACATGAGGAAGAAGGTGCTCTGGTCAGATGAGACCAAAATTGAACTTTTGGCCTAAAAGCAAAACGCTATGTGTGGTGGAAAACGAAAGCCTCGTACACACGGTTCGATTGTCGTACGACGTGCTTCTGATTTTTGTCAAAAATGTGTGTTCATGATTTTGTAGAGCGAACTGACTATACGAAAATTGTTTTTCGACAAAGGCGAACATAGTGGCGTACTACGAGCGTATAAAGAGGAAGTTCATTTTTGGTGCGTCGTCCTTTGGGCCGCTTCCGCTAATTTCCCTATTAAAAAGACATTAAAAAGATGATAATGTGCGCTGTGTTTCATCATTTCAATTGCCACTTCCGGAATGTTAATTGTGAATTACGATCACCAGTTTACACAACCGAACACTTTGCGCAAAAGTTGCCGCGTTTACGGATGATGAGAATTAATTTCTGGGGTTTTTATTTTTATTTTATTTTTTACTAGTAATGGTGGCGGTCTGCGATTTTTAGCGGTACTGCGATATTGCGGCGGACATGTCGGACCATTTTGACACTTTTTTGGGACCATTGGCATTTATACAGCGATCAGTGCTATAAAAATGTACTGATTACTGTGTAAATGCCATTGGCAGTGAAGGGGTTAACCTGAAGGGGGCACTCTAAGGGTTAACTGTTCCCTAGGCATGTTCTAACTGTATGTGGGCTGGGCTGGCAGGGAAAAGGGAGTGATCACGGCTTCCATATATAAGAAGCCTGTGATCACAGCCCTTCCCCCTCTAGGAGAACGGAGATCCGTGTTTACATACATGGACCTCTGTTCACTCACTGCGGGGGGGGGGCATCGTGGGTAGCCGGCGGCGATCGAGTCCGCCCTACCCGCTCCCTGGTCCCCCCGGACACAGTGAGCACGCCTCCGGTGGTGCGCGCACGCTCACAGTACTAGTTATCGCAGCCGCCGTCATATGACGGCGGTTTGCGATAATGAGCCACATTGTTGCAGTCCAATGCCAGTCGACGGTCGGCAAGTGGTTAAAGTGTTACTAAACTCAGTACTATGAAAATAGTTCATCTGCCTCCCACAGTGCACACAGCTTATAAATCTTTTTACATTAAAATACTACCACTATATACCTTTTGGGATGATCTGTATACCATGGCTTCCTGATAACCTGCACAGTTTGTCCATAGCTGTGTGTTCAAGTAGGAGGAGTTCTCCACTACAGCCTGTATACACGCCCACATGTGTGATTCAATATCATGTGACCTGAACAGTTCAACTGAAACAGGAAATATTCTATTCAGCACAAGAGACCAACTGAGTATGTGTAGCTTTACTACCCTGCTGTGCATTATATAGACTTGCCCAGATTGACAGTGCAGGAGGGAAGGATCTATGGCATACAGGATAAAACAGCCTTTTTTACACAATGCAGAGGATTAACCCCTTAAGTTCCCCAGTGAGTATAACAAACATGTTATGCTGCATATACAGACTGATTTTACTGTTGTGGGCTTAGTAACACTTTAAATACACAGATGAAACATACACGAGCAGTGTTTTACTTGCCAAAAGACTTGCATTTCCGTCCATCCGTTCCTGAGATGTACACAGCTCAGTTACACAGCACAACCCTGTCTAGCATGGCAGGAGATCCATTTTTTTCTGCTGTAGTTTAATAATCTCTGCAGTTCTTGTTCTACTCCCATCCTATGACTGGACAATGAAAGGAAGACAGCAGACTGGTGAGTTAATCTCTCTGTCACTCTGTTCTCTCCTTCTATCAGCATTAACTTGTTAGAACATAGGCACTGCAACACAGCTGACTCCCTCTCCCGGTCAGAACTCTGCCTTACAGAGATTGCAAGGGGCTGATACTAACTTAAATTTTACATTTAAAAATACATTTAATGATGTTTTAATGAATACAGAGATGCATTCATTTGCATCCTTTATATCTGCCTAAAGTTCAGCTTTAAAGAGCCATTCCAGACAGACTGTTTTGCTGGACAGGTAGCCATGTGTTTAAATTATTTTGATGAATTGGCTACTCTGTGGCCTCCTTCAGGGAGCGCATTAGATTTATTACGAGGGTACGGCAGGCGCACCTCCGCAGCCATCTGCCAGCTCCAGTTTCCTTGATTAGGTCGGGGAAATTGCGCTGCGGCCAGGCTCAGCTGCATTGTCTTCTGGCCCGATTCACTGAGAGTTCTGTCACATTACACCGAATAGTCAGCGACCCCCCGGGATGAAGAAATGCATGGTGCCACAGACCTGATCTAATTAGCCCGTGTCTCCAGCCATGCCGTTCATATAATTATACATATACTCCTCATAAAAGGGACTATTTTTGTGCTAAAGAAATGCAAAGATTAAATGTAATTAAAACACATCTCCAGGCAGAAAAAAAACTTCCACTGCTCCTTCCTTATATACTTTTTTTTTTTTTTAATTCCCCGGATACGTGCTTAAATTCAAGACCCTTTTGGCTGGTCACATGACATCTCTGGGTCCTCTTCTCCATGTGGCAGTGATGGGCGGTCTTCAGTCTCTGCAGTATTGTACAGAGGGTGTGTCTGGGGTTGCCACCTCATCCCTGTAAAACCAAACACATATTAATTGCAGGGGTTCTGAGGCTAATTTAACCCTTTCATGCCTAAGCCTATTTCTGTAATTTGTTGCTTACAAGTTAAAACCAATATTTTTTCCCTAGAAAATTACTTAGAACCCCGAAACATTATATATATTCTTTTTTACAGAGACCCTAGCGGTGGCCGTTGCAAATCTTTCAAACGCAATTTTTTTTGGGAAAAAAACACTTTCATGAATAAAAAAAACAAAACAGTAGAGTTAGCCCAATTTTTTTGTGTAATGTGAAAGATAATGTTACGCCGAGTAAATAGATACCTAACATACCCAATGCTGTGCACACTCGTGGAATGGCGACAAACTATGGTATTTAAAAATTTCCTTCGGTGGCGATTTAAAAAAATTTACCAGGTTAGAGTTACAGAGGAGGTCTTTTCCTGGAATTATTGCTCTCACTCTGACGATCGCGGCGATACCTCACATGTGTGATTTGAACACAGTTTACATTTACACTTACGTATTTGTTTTCTTTGCTGCGTGAGCACGCGGGGACGCTTTAAAAAATAGCAATCCTTTGCACTTAAAAGTATTCAGATCGCCAAAATCAGCGTTTCTGAATACTGTCATTTTTTTGACGATGTTACATCGCTTCCAGGATTTTACATCGGAGACCCGATCAAAGCCGAATCCGGCTTTGTTCAGGTCACAACCTAGCCTGTGGGCGCGCCGGCTGGTGGCTTGTGGCTTCATGCCATGAACGCATATTTACGTATGGTCGGCATGAAGGGGTTAATGCAGATAATGCGCTAAGTGGGTTTAATGACCACCTTAATCAGCCTCAGAACCTGTGTAATTAATATGTGTTTGGTTTTAAAGGGATGAGGTGGCAACCTTAGGGGTGTCCATGACCAGCACTTGTGCGCAAAGTGATGAGTCTACAGAGGACAGAACCAGGAGATAAGTGTTGCTGCAAAAACTACTTTTTTGAAAGCTGAACTCTGGGTTCAGCAAATATTTTCTAAATATGAGAAGCATGTGTATTCGTCCTTGAATCTTGGTGAGATTTGTGTATTTCTTCCAGATGTGTGCAGTAATCCATTGTGAACCTTTTCCTCTGTGAGGGAGCTTCCTGTAATAAAGACCGGTCACTGCTGCTCTCTCTCCTTGTGCAGGGTGACTGGTCATGTATCCGCCCCCTGTAGTTTTCTGCAAGCAGCCTGTAGTGGGTGGGGCCCGCTGGATCACTCCCACTGGTCTGCATTTGGTGCACACAAATTTATTTTTTGAGGCTTTTTTCTCCCTGTGTTCACCAGGTGATCTGGCCGGTAATAAACCTCCTGTAGTAGAGTGCCTTCACTCTGGATGAAGGAGCACAGGGTCACATTTGGGCACAGAATTGTCAGTCTGGGGGAAGGAAAGTGTTAGATGCACTAGCAGATTTAGATAAACTAACTGTTAGAAGTCACGGGGCCCCAAACAGCCTTTGTGACAGGGCCCCCTCCCCCGACTGAAAATGACAGAGAACATAGATTTATCAGTCCCTTTCTCTGTAGCCTCAGTTACACAGATGAATGAATAAGAAACGCTTCAGGGCTTCCTGCTCATTCACAAACTGAAGCATAGTAAACACAGTGTCTCCTGAAGAAGCCATTGCTGGCGAAACATGTTGGGACAACATATGATCCTTTAACCACCGATCAAATGGAACCCTCTATATTTGACCACTAAATGGAGATGTATAAGGATACATGTTGTTTTTTCTTGATCTGATTTTAATCATGTATAAATAAATCTTAATTTTTATGTATTTCTTGCTTCCATTGTTATTTGTTGGCACCATTATAATCCCATTTAAGACTCTTGATCCAATTTTTTAAATTTACTGGATGAGGTGCCTGGACAGCAGATGGAAAGGCCGTAAGTGCCAGAACCAGTCCACCTGCAGTGCAGCTGGAGGGAGAAAGAAGAGAAGAAGCTGGCAGTACTGCTAGGGCATGCAGAAGAGGATCGGTGTCTGCAGTAATACAGTACAGCTGGACCTCCTGCTCAACAGGTGCCCGGGCCCCCTTTTTGAACTGATGGGGCCAGTGCCCAGTACAGGACGGCTGGCTGTACTGCTTTATCTGCGGCCCTGCACACTGCAGTTACATAAGCAGTTTGGGAAAAAGGTTCTACACAGATAAATAAAATCTGATTATTGTAAGCACCCATGTCAGTGATAAATGATTTGTCCCAACCATCTAACTGCTACATCTGCAGGACATCTTGTTTTGTTGAAACACAACAGACTTAGGCTTCATTCGCACACCCATAAAAATTTTACTGGCATTATTACGTGTATGTTCTACATGCATGTAGATGTGTTTAAATGCATAAAGATGTGTATGCGTACATAATGATAATTGCGTCAGCTTGTAGGCGGGTGACAGGCTGCACCGCGCGTGGCCATAGCAGCCGATCCGACCCCCAATGTAGAGCTGACCTTCTGGACAATACAGGACTTTCAAACCCCCTCACAGACAAGTGTGCCAGTTCCCTTATAAAATAGTAATGATCTACAAACAATAGATCAACAGAGCAGAAATCATCCAGTTGGGGGGCTACCAATCAGGATACCACTGACTCCACCACCTCCATGGTGCTTCACTTCCAAAGCCAGCACCTCAAAGTAATATTGAGTAGGAGAAAGAATAAGGGACCATAGAGTAGTATGCTAAAACTACATGATTTATTAAAAGTCACTAAAGTTAGAGTGACATAAGCAAAAGACATCACGCCAGGGATCAACAGCGGGTGTGCAACATCATATGCCGCTGACCTCATCCTACACACAACAGACATCTTCAGGGAAAAAAGAAAGGGATAGTGTAAGTTAAACAGTTTGTGTTTAGTGTCACTTTAAAGCCTAATTCTAGGCTTGGGATTCTACCCCCCCTTGCCTCCTCCACCCACTGAAACACTCCTGTAGCCTTACAATAAAATCATTGTAAAAATCTTCAAAATAGGTTTGATCACATCACGGGTCCTCTTCACACTCTTTGTCCTCCACTAGTGGGTGGATTTTTAATACTGCACAGTGGTGCCATGTATTGAAATGGCACCACTCTCTGTGGCATTCTACTGTAAGTCTAATGAGGGCTCAGAGTCATGACTCCCTGGGCTTACAAGTGTAGCCCCGGCGGTACAGAAATACTCCTTTGGCATAGAGACAATTGTGCCCTTTGAATATTATAGAGGATTCCCTCTAGTGTTAACTTGCAAAACAAGACTGGATTTGTATGGGAGCATGATGCTTTGTGGGATATGTAGTGTGGCAAGAAGAAACAGCCAGCAGACTCTGATATGGAGGGACTCCATTTCCCATGGGCTGTGCTGCAGTGAAGACTCCTGGGGGAAGCAGTGCTTTATAGGAGAAGAGGAGGAGCTGGAAGCATTCTCTTGGGACTGCGTGATCGATCAGCAGTGGACCCTGTGTGCCTTTATAACAGGAGATAGGTCTGCGGCCTACATACAGCGATCCAATGGACTGAATCCTCTGCAAGTGTTCCAGCTAGCTGCGATACCTCAGCATTCCAGGGGGCGATCAGCGGAACCGGCCCATCCTCATCTGAGTCTGGTCCGGAGCAGCAGCAGTCACAGCAGCAGTCGCATCTGTCGATTCAGGGGAGTTGCAAGGGGTGCAGTGGAAGCCATTTTTCTTCCCAGGAGCAAAGAGCAAGTGTGTATCAGCGGTTCCATCATTGACATCATCTTCATCTGAGCAGCTAGACCGTTTGTCTACTGTCCCTTGGTTTGGTGAGCGGGCCTATGCCTACTTATAAGAGTACTTATACTGTCTATGCAGCATTTCTTTAACATCCTGGATTACAGTTATTATACACTGGATTGCTGTTAGCGACCAGTTTGCTCTTTGAGTCAATGATCACTGGAAGACTATTTAATTCAGTGCAAGTTTAACCTTTTTGTGCCTCATCTCAATGATTAGAAGGACACAGTGTTCTCAAGTACCTAACTTTCATTTACAAATAGCCGGCAGAAGATCTACTGAAGTTTACAAAACAGGATTGCTGCAGCCACACCTATTCATCCACTCCCCAGTTATATACTCAGGGCTGTTCATTTGGTATTATTTAATCTCCTAAGAACTCTCTAAGTTAGAACAGGAGGAGTTAGATAGATAATTACTGTTGCTTAATATAATTACAGAATACTGAGTTAAACTGTCATTTATTATATTGTATACTTGCATGCTATAGTGTAGTACCATTTGAAACGGCATTCCTCTGAGTGGTATCAATTTACCTCCAGTTCACCTAGTCCTGTATGATGTTTATTGTTTTACATTGATTATCATCAAATATTATTGAACTATATTGCTCTCAGTGAATTATACTGTTGCATTTATTACCATTGCTGGGGAAATACAAGGAGTGGTGAAAGCTATTGAAGGAACTGCTCCTTTTATTCCTAAAATGTATAAAGATTAACTTCTGTATGATAATTTGTGACTTCTAAATCAACAAGTTCTTTAAATTCAAAGTGTGGTGTGGTATCCAATACTGCGGGAGTGTCAGTATTAATGGAACATTGCAGTATGAGGGAACCCAGAGTGTCAGGGGTGGTGGTGGACTCTCAGAGCGGGGAAGTCCAAGGGGGAATTGATTCTTTAAGCAACCCTCAAGGGGCAGCGCTACACAAATAATGGGTTAAATAACGTTGTGCATTATTCAACCTGGAAGAGAAGCAGCACTGGATTGGTGAGCTCCTAAGTCTACAAAGAATAGCGCTGTCAAGGAGTATAGCAGTTGGAGCTGCATTTTTGTTTCCTTAAGGCCTTTTGCACACTGCAGTTTGAAAAAGCTCAGTACTGTTTTTTTTTTCTTTTACTGAGCTAAAATACAGCCCATTAATTGTAATGTGCCTATGCACACAGGCACGTAAACAAGCGCCGTGCATGCTTCAGTAAAAAAAAAAAAAAGAAAAATCTGCTTTTTTGGTCAGTAAATGCCCATTTACATGTAGCACCTTCTACCTAGGTAGGTGCTAGAGTGGTAGGATTTTTGTAGTGCAGATACATTTAGGCAGGCCTAGCTTCCCTGTTTGTTTTGATCTGTGTGGGCTGGGAGTGGCCTAGAGTAGCAGCTGCTGACTCACAGACAACATCACTGAGACTTACCCTTTATTCCCAGAGGCTTCTGGAGTGTTTTAGGAGAAAGGAGAGGAGGAGAGGTGGGGCTTGAATGGGTTTTTGAAGAGCCCTGACCAATCCCCAACCTGGATTGGTAGAGGACAGGCCTCCTTAAATACCTAGGGTCACCTTGGGCTGGAGCTTGGGAGTAGAAAGGACCTTTCTTACAACCCACAGGGGGGTCCTGACCAGGAGCAGGGAGAACAGTGGAACGTAATGCCGGGCGAGTCTTCCAGGAGGCTTCCATCGGGGTGTCGGGGCGTGACACACAGCCAGGACTGCTGGAGAGGCACACCAAAGCGGATTGGGGTGAGAAACAATCTGAGATGGGTGTAGAGACAGTATGAACAGTGGGGTCACGAGCAGTGGATTTGGGCAGCTGTAGCCAGGAGGGCTGGCAGGGCCATGAAGAGGACTCACTCTGAGCAGTAGTCCACCAAGGGCAGATAGCACTTAATTCTTTCAACTATTTACTACACCAAAGGGACCCAAGGTCCCTGCCTGCAAAGGGCATTCCACATGGCTTGGCCAGAGCAAGAGGCCGGCCTCACCATGTGCTAGCTGCACCAGAAAGCAAGTTTGTGCAGGAGGAAGTGAGTGAGGTTCTTCAAGCAAGTTTTTGCAGGCGGAAATTGTAGTCTAGGTATAGGGAGTGTACATAGTAGTCCCAATCAAAATAATTACAATATTCTTCTGGGCATCTCATAACCCCCCATCCCCATCCAAGTTAAATAAAAACAACAAAAAAGCACTTGGACTGATTCCTGACTGTGGATGTTTTTGAAAAGTGTGACTGGTTGGGCAGGGTGACAGGTGAACCACTGCTTTTAGCAACTCCTACGGGGGCATGGCTACATACATACTGTGTAGAACAAGAATGCGAGAATACGTTTTCGCGCATTGGCAAACGCGTATACACGAAAATGCACGTAAATGCGTGCAAATACATACGAAAAAAAAAAGTCTGAAAAGGTAGATGCTCAAACAGGAGTATCATGTGCAAGAGGCCTAAAGAGGCTGGGAACTAACATCTCTACTGTTTTCTCCAAGTTGGAGTTGAGATTTAACTTTTCACTGGTCTCCCATAGTCATTCACCTAGGACTAAATGATCAATTTTGGGTGATCCTGCCCTTTAAATAAATGCCTCAGCATTACTTAATCATTTATTTCAGCCCATGAACATCCCCTAAACTGAAAGCCTTTTTTATGGTAGACGCAAGGTTTTCATGAGCTTTAAAAGCAGAATTATTCTACTGTGCAAACAGAGCAATATAAAGTGTTACTTAATGCTTTCCTAGCTTTCAAAAGAAGGAGCACAATTGCTGAAAATTCCAATCCCAGCAGCATTTTCAAACACTTGTTTCACAATACGCTAAATGAGACATCTTACAATTACAGTTTAATGATACTTCTGGGAAATTGGCATTGGCAGCTGAGCTGAAAGAGAAGGCTTGCCCACCCTGTGTCAGTACACCAGAAACAAAACGCAGGGCAAACTGTCACCCTACTGTGCTAGCAGTTTTGTTCTAGGTGTACAGACCCAGTCAGCAACACATGTGTGGGTAGCTGTATGTCAGCCCTGGCAGCCATGCCCTCCTAGGCCACAGCTTATGTTGCCTTAGCACAAATGCACTTCTCAGGTTGGAATCAATCCATATGCTGGGCTGGCAGTTGAGGGAAAGTCAGAGAACCATATGATTTTTTTACTTGTAAAATGTACTGATCCAGCAATGTATGTTTCCAGTTCAATGAACCCCAGGATCTTTCAATCCTCCTTTTGTGAGCTCAGTGCAGAGATAGACAACTTTAAAGAGGTGGAGAGCTACCTGAACAACATGGGAGAAGTCAAGGATCACAGGGTACAGTGTCGCCCAGTGTTGCCCCCTCACACCTCACATAAACCGTGGACTAAAGTTGGGTAATAACAGCATGTTACGTGCGCTAACGTTGTACTATCAAATCCATCCAAATACACTCCACACTCCCCCGTTGTGACCCGCTGTGACATGGGACACTAGGAACTGAAGAGGGT
>BLSH010490831.1:155793-168080 GCA_018402905.1 Glandirana rugosa | reverse complement strand
TGATCAGGCTGTTCTAATGAGGCTGCACTGCTGGGTACTGAAGGGGCTGCACTGATGGGTTCTGACGAGGGTGCACTGATAAGTGTTGATGAGGGTGCACTTATGTGCACTGATGAGGTTGCACTGATGTACACTAATGCACCACACTGATGATGCACTGATTAGCTGGCACTGATGTGCGCTGATGAGGATCCACTGATATGGTGTCACTGATGAACAGTCACTTATGGGCAGTGGTGAGCACTGTAGTGGCACTGATGGACACTGTAGGGCTCAAATGAGCATTGTGGTGGCACTAATGTGGCACTGATGAGCACTGTAGTGTGATGAGCATCTACTGATAGGGTAGCACTGATAAGCACTCACTTATGGGCACTGATGAGCGCTGTAGTGGCAATGATGAGCACTGAAGTGGCACTGATGAGCACTGTAGTGGCGCTAATGTAGCACTGATGAGCATTGTAGTAGCACTGATGAGCGATGCAGTTGCACGGATTAGCTCTGTAGTGGCATAGATGAGTGCTGTAGTGGCACTGATGTAGCGCTAATGGGGCACTGATGATCACTGTAGTAGCACTAATGGGCGCTGTAGTGGCACTGATTACTGTAGGTGCCCTGATGGCACAGGTGAGCACTAATGTGGAACTGATGAGCACTGTAGTGGCACTGATGATGACCACTGTATTGACACTGATGAGCACTGTAGTGGCACTAATGTGGCACTGATGAACACTATAGTGGCACTGGCCACTGTAGTGGCACAGATGAGCACTGGCGTGGCACTGAAGTGGCAAAAATGGGCACTGTAGTGGCACAAGTGGCACTGATGGGCTCTGGTGGCATAGGTGGCACTGATGGGCACTGGTGGCACGATGTGCCACAGATGAGCACTGTAGTGGCCCTCTAGGGCACAGATGATCACTGTAGGACACAGATGAGCATTGTAGTGGCACTGTAGTGTTTGGTACTGTAGTAGCACTGATGGGTACTATAGTGGCACAGGTGGCACTGATGGGTACTGTAGTGGAACATGTGGCACTGCTGGGTACTGTAGTGGCACTGCTGGGTACTGTAGTGGCACTAATGTGTAACTGATGAGCACTGTAGTGGCACTGATGATGAGCACTGTATTGGCACTGATGAGCACTGTAGTGGCACTAATGTGGCACTGATGAGCACTGTAGTGGCACTAGGCACTGCAGTGGCACAGATGAGCACTGACGTGGCACTGAAGTGGTGCAGATGGGCACTGTGGTGGCACAGGTGGCACTGATGGGCACTGGTGGCATAGGTGGCACTGGTGACATGATGTGGCACAGATGAGCACTGTAGTGGCCCTCTAGGGCACAGATGATCACTGTAGGGCACAGATGAGCATTGTAGTGGCACTGTAGTGGCACTGATTGGTACTGTAGTAGCACTGATGGGTACTATATTGGCACAGGTGGCACTGATGGGTACCATAGTGGCACAGGTGGCACTGTTGGGTACTGTAGTGGCACTGCTGGGTATTGTAGTGGCACTGCTGGGTACTGTAGTGGCACTGATTGGTACTGTAGTGGCACTATATGGCACTGCTGTGCACAGATGGACGCTGTAAAACACTCACACTGTCACGGTGTGAGGAGGGAACAGAACAGGACCTGTGTATGACCCCAGTTTGTTGTTATTGGCCCTTTACCGCGATCTGTGTTGCGCCGGGTCCCGTGAACCTGGCGAGCATGAAGGCCTCCGTGCACTCGCCCTAGGGGGTGCATGGGAGTGCGATTCCGGGAGGATGTCCATGGACGCCCTCCCAGAATAAGCCGACCACACTGTAGACGTCCTTTGACTATAGCGCGGTCGGCAAGTGGTTAAAGGGGTGCATGCACAGCGTATTAAAAGAAAAGGGCTTGCAACACACAAGGGGACTGGGTTAGAGGAAGATACTAAGGACTACAGTATTGTGTCACATGCAAGGCAGCCAATCAGCCAGGAGATGGGTGACATAGCAAAAGAAGGTGATGGTCACTTTGGTAGTTGAGGGGGTTAAGTGCTTGGCACCTCCACTAGCGGTCAGTTCGCTATTCTTAGGAAAGGACCGAGGCACAGGGTGCCTAAGGACCCATCCTGGAGTCATGGGTGAGAGAGATGTAGAGGGGCCCCGGGAGAAGAAAGCAAGCATGGAGAATGGTGGGAATGTTTCCTGTATTCCATAGCACCCATGGGATTAGCCACTGGGAGAGAGGTGACATGAATTGCTGGAGATAGGTACAGGCTCTGTGTCCACAGAGTAATGGCCCGTACACGCGGTGCAACTGTCATACAACAACGGTCGTACAACAGCTTGTTGTAAGATAATCCGACCATTAGTACACGCAATTACAACAGCCGACATTCGACAGTCGTACAACAGAAGTTGGCTGAGCAAACTAGAAAACTTTTGTTGGCCAACAAGCCCTTGTACGACTGTTGACTCGTGTGTACAGAAGTTGGCCCAACAAAAGTTGAAAGTGCAAAACACACATGCTCAGAATCCAGGAAGTGCTCAGTTGTGTAAACCTACATTCCTAATTCACAAATCACATTCACCTGAACTTCCTCGTTATACGCTCGTAACACGTCACTACGTTTGGCTTTGTTGGCTGATTACTTGACTCATGTCAATACGCTAGACACAACCGCCAACAGCCGATTGTTGAACGTGCGGTCCTACAACAGTCGCACCGTGTAAGTTCCACTCGCTTCTAAGTAGGAGTTCCCTAATATTGATCACACATGAAAACACACTCCTGCTTAGCATTTATGAATTAGGGAGTATAGTTCAGAGTGCCCCCGCTAGGACACCTCAAGCCCCATCCACACACAGAGAAGAGGAGGTTCCAAGATCATAGACAGGGTCCCCATAAGAGGAGAATTGGGGCCACTTTGTGCAATACCATTGCACCATTGCAATACCATTGCACAGAGCAGGTGAGTATAACATGTTTAATATTTTAATTTAAAAAAAGGCTTTAGTAGCACTTTAATCACACCCCAAATGCATCTAACAAACACAGTGCCCTTGCAGCCAACAAACTACATGGTACCACAGTACCATGTGGTTTGGTGCAGCCGCAATGTTAAAAAGCCCCGCCTGCCATACTTTTTACACACTCTTGCGCATTTGGTAGCCCATTGAAATGAACAGGCTGTCCAAAACAGAATGCGCAAGAATGTGTGTTCTGGTGTGAACCAGCCCTAAATCCTGCTGTGCAAGCAATTGAAGGAAGCCAAGGTAAATTCAGGTTTTTGTACCAGTTGCTTTTAGAAGTACATTTTGTAAAGAATACATTGTTGCATTACATGGTGGTTATCTTATACTTGGCTGGAGTTTAGCTTTTAATCACCAATTGGGGGATGATGTTGAATTCATTGCAATCAATTTTAAAATGACTCTCTACAAACCCCATGCAGGTACAATAATTGCATACATGTAATGAACCTGCTAATCACACACTGCCATTTATTGTTGAATTATCAACATAAAACTTGCAGTGAAAGCGTGAAAAGAAAAAAAAACACAAGAGCTGTCACCAATGACATCTCCCTGCCACCTGGGGATGCCTATTCATCTCTTTCTTTATCCATTGCTTTGTCGCTGCGGGTCCTGAATAGTTCAGAGATAGCAGCGCCAGCACAATTCAGTGCTCAGGTACAATAACTTTGTGAAATGATTACAGCTCTCTATATTTGATGAGCAGCATTGATCATTTCCATTCAGAGATGGAAGCTTGGAGCTGGGGGACCGACCCCTGGGAAGGGTGATCTTTACTTCTGATGATCATTGTATCCAGGTAACGCTTTTCATATTCCGAATGTTAGTCAGATATACCCAAACCTGTCCTGGAATCTTGTTTTACTTGTTTTTTGCTCTGCTGTGCTCCAAACAGACTCTAATTATTTTAAAACCAGCCAAGACTTTGAATGGGAGAATGCTGAACCCTCATGAATATGACTTTTTTATGTTTTTACTTTAATTATACCATTTTGGTATAAGCAGCCTTTCTTTTCTAGAGTTATCTGATCCAATTTTACAGGTACATGTGTGTTATTCTAAGCGTTGTTGCATTTGTCCATTGCCCATAGGAGAAACAGACTTTTAAAGCTGAATTTAAAGGGGTTGTAAGCCCTCGCTGTTTTTCACCTAAATGCATTCTCTGCATTAAGGTGAAAAACCTTTTCTACTGTAGCAGCCCCCCAGAGCCCCCGTTTTACTTACCTGACCCCGAACGTTCCCGCGCCAGTGACGAGCCTATCAACTCCAGCCACAGGCTCCGGTCCTCATTGGCTAGATTGATCGCAGCGGTAATATTGGCTCCCACTGCTGTCAATCAAGTCCCGTGATGCGGGAGCAGGGGGACGGGGCCGAGTCCTGCTGTCTGTGTCAATGGACGCAGCAACAGGACACGGGAGCGTGCCCGCACGGCTGCCCCCAGGGAAGGTGCTTCCCTGAGGGGACAGTCGGAGAAGAGGAGGACCCAGGAGCACTGCTGAGGGACCCCAGAAGAGGAGGATCGGGGCCACTCTGTGCAAAACCACTGCTCAGAGGAGGTAAGTATGACAGGTTCGTTATTAAAAAAAAAAAAAAAAAACCTTTAGTATCACTTTAACTGTATCAGAGCACCACAAACTGAAAATACAATTCAATTCATTTTTAATATCTGAAGCAAACATACTCATCCATCCATGTCTCCATGCTTTATTTTGTTGTGAGATCACTTTGACCCCCCCCCCCCCCCCTGCATTTCTAGCCATAATCATCTTGAGTATGGGCAGATGATTCATATAGCATTTACTTCCTGGAATCCATCTGCCCTTAACTCAGGCAGGAGGGCAGGAGTGAGTGTTTAGCTGGTGAAAGAAAACATGACTATGAAGACTTATCGGATGTATGATATCATTTTGGCCTGAGCCAGAAACCAGGAAGTAACTGAAGAAATGTAAAATAAAAAAGCTTAAAACAAAAAATATATAATATACCTTCCTATCCATGTACTAAGGCAAGCAACATTATGCCTCATGCATACTGCTGCTCCTAAACTAATGTTTTTGGGACTTTTGATGTTTTTTGTCTATGCCCCCTCAGTAAAGGACTATGGGGTGGATTTACTCAAGGCATATAGACTGACTGTGCACTTTGCAAAGTGCAATTGCACTCTGCAAGAGCAGTTGCTCCAGAACTTATTAAATTAGCAAAAGTTCTGCACTTCCATCATCCAATCACATGCAAGCAAAAATGCTGTTTTTTTTTAAATTTTCCTTGCACGTGATTAGGTATTCTGTGCAAAGTGAAGCTTTACCTCATTTATTAAGCTCTGGAGCAACTGCACTTTGCAAAATGCACAGTCTATTTGCCGTTAGTAAATCCAGCTTAAGGTTAAACCGCTTCTTTTCCAGTCACTTTGTTTGGCCCTATGTCTTCTTACACTTCCCCAAACTTTTCAGTTCCAGGTAGTGTAAGAAGATACAGGGCCACACTATGAGACTGGAAGAGAAGCGGTTTAACCTTAAGCTTCACAGAGGGATTTTCACTGTCAGGGCAGTAAGGATGTGGAACTCTCTTCCACAATCGGTGGTGTCAGCAGGAAGTACGTATATTTTTTAAAAGACTCTTGGACATGCATCTTAGCAAACACAGTATGGGAAATTATTTTCTACAAGCACACACACACCAACACAGGTTGAACTGGATGGACTGTTGTCTTTATTCAACCTTACCAACTATGTAACCCTTATGTGTCCATGCACACACAGACTATTAGAGGAGTTTAGGAGAGTTTAGCAGAGTTTGAGGCAGAGACAGTCAATTCTCCTTCTGAGCACGGAAGAATCATGTTCAGGAGAGGAGCTTTTCGGCATTAAATAAGCCAAATGCAGCTAAACACGCACAAACACGCCTAAGTGCTAGGCACGTATAGCACTTTAGCATTTATTCATTTCAATTACCAGAATAAGTTAGAATTCTGGCCAATTAAATAAATAAATGCCCAAACACCAAGCGCTGCTAAACTCGCCTAAACTGGTTAGTTTTTTAATGCTGATTTTCTCCTGTTAGGAGAAACAGAGTTTTCAGTAAACCAGTGTGCATGAGCCCTAATGATTAAAAATAGTTATTGCTGATTGAGATAGTTTAGTTGAAGTGGATATAAACCCCCACATATACCCAGTGATGTGAACAGCCTCAGATGATACACAGGCATGAAACAAATTCTCCTACATAAGTTTTACATGTATATCTACTGTCTTCGGCTTTCTACACTCTTTAGAAAGTGCACATCGTGTTACAAATCTTTCTTCCTGTTTCAGCAATGAGTGCGGAGTCTGCACACACACTGTGTGAGAGCTGATTGGAGGAAAGGCACAAATCGCCCCTCCACATAGGCAGAGGAATGAAGAAACTTGCAGAGCTGCAGCCTGAATAGACAAGCTCTCTGCTTATCTATCTCTAAGTTCCCTCCCTGACACAAATTTCCAGTTGCTTTTATCTCCTGTGTAGGAGAGCTTGTCAGAGGTTATCACGCTGATAACCCAGGAACGGAGCAGCAGAAAGACATGGCACTCAGACCTTGGGAGAGAAATAAGTAAACACTACAAATATGTGACCGGGTCAAATTTCATGAATGGTTTACATCCACTTTAAACTTTGAGTTGTATTCCAGTTGTTGCTGAAAGTCCCACTGCTACTTTTCTCATTCACAGCAAAGTGACATTCTATATTTCCCACCCACTACCCATGTTGGACAGGTGTTGGGTGGGAGTTTACCCCTAGAGAGCAGGTTAGAATCTGTAAGCCAGTACACATTTCAGCTCTCAAGTATATAACCTCCTCTTATCTGGCACCAAGCAACACTCTGAGACTTTCGATTTCTCATTATCCTTGAGCGTTTCAGGATGGGGATTTAAGCTCAAGATGCTCAACTTCTCTTCAGACGCTTGTGTCCCCTGTCAAATCCACATAGGCTCATATCACAGGAAGCCACCTCTTTATGATTACTGCAAGGTCTTGCTCTCGTGACTCTGCTGGCCAAGTCCATAGGCTGACCCTGTAAGACAGCAGGCTCCAATATAGATACCAAGCTGCAAGATGAGGGACATAAAGGGACATGAGGGATGTACCTATCTTCCCACCCTGCCCCTGTCCCCTGCCATAGTCACCCCCTTCCACACAGTCTGGCTGTTACTGAACATTTCCCAACCCAGAAGATTAAAATGTGGATGTATTGCACCATAAAGGTAGATCTGGCACCAATGCCCCACAGCAGCACAAGGTCACTTAAAGTGTTTGTAACCCTGAAAAAAAAATGCCTCTGTTACTTCAAAGCAGGGGTCTCCAAACTTTCTAAAGAAAGGGCCAGTTTACCGTCCTTCAAACGTTAAGGGGGCTGGACTGTGGCTGGTGAGAGTAAAAAATGCTATGCCATCAACAGGAGTAATCAATACCCCATCATGGGTTTTAATGGGAGACTAGTGCCCCATTGTTGGTATCAGTAGAAAAAATTGTGCCCCATCATTGGTATCAGTTTGAGGAATAGTTCCCCTCTGATGGCATCATTGGTGGGAATAACACCCTATTGTACGTGTAATGGGCGGAATAGTGCCTCATCATTGGCATCATCAGAAGAAATAGTGCCCCATCATTGGCATCATCAGAAGAAATAGTGCCCCAAGGGCTGGATAAAGGCAAACAAAGGACTGCATCCAGGCCCTGGGCCGCAGCTGGAGACCACTGCTTTAAAGCATGAATAACAGTGTGGTACTGTTGCAGTGTAATTTGTCCCTTTGTTCTAAAATACCTAGTTGATCCTGCCTGTTCCTGTGCCCCCCTATGTGAACTGACCACGATAATCATGCTGCTGATTCATGATACCGTGGCCAGTTTACGTGCCTCTGTCATCCCACTCTAAGCACCTCTGTTAGTAATTGACATGAACAATAACTTCACTTCAATTAAGTTCCTTTTACATCTTGTTTATAACCCGGGGACCGCCTGTACTGGTAGATTGAGAATCACAGATACAGTACATGTCACATTAATATAACAAAAACAAAGGATATCCTTTTAATATTACAGTGTAAGCATCATGAATAAAAATACTTGCATTCCAAATTCCAGAATAAAAGGCAAGATCTGGAAGACTGACACACTCACTGGTGGCTGGATGCTTGCGTCCAATCTGTAGGATGATAAAATCATCCAGGGACCGCACACGCTTGATTCAGTTCAGGAACTGTAGATGTGGCATCCCAGACTGAGTTATTTGTATACCCTATGATAGTCTGTCACCAGAGAGCTAATCTGCTCCTCCAGGTCACAAAAGGGCTATGGGATGCCCAATACTCCCATAGTGCTTGGCTGTAAATCTCCAGGTTCTGGGCCACAATATTCCAGAACGGAGGGAGGTACTGAAACTCCACGGCATGCTGTACCTTGACAAAATTATTTAGTGTTGAAGGAGCGCCAAGCAGGTTAGGCGCTAGATGGGAGATAAGCATCCGGCTCATGTCGGCATATGTGGGCAGCAAACTGCCATTTCTCGTTAGATAGGGCTCAAGAGGAGGAGATCCATCTGCATTGTCAGTGTTCAGTTCGGGCACAGGTTCCACCAGTTCCGGTGCTTTGTCGCTGCTGGCCATACGTAAAAGCTTGTAGGGGGGTAGGTAGTAAAGTAGATGGTGGACACTTCCTCCAGGTTCCCCTCCTAATTGGGTGCCAAGTATGGGTCACATAGGAGGCCTACCCCGAGGTGGATTCTTCTGGGCTATTCTAGGCACCTTGAACAGGGTCACTGCCTTACAAATGAACTGTAGTTAACTCTCTTGATGTTAATGTTCACCACTACGGTCACGGTTACATTTAGGAGGGACACGCAGAGCCAATGCCCGTTCTATCTGTCCACTGTATCTCCACTACCTCACTCCCAGTAACGGAACGGGGACCCGCTGTGCGCCTAATGCAGGCTTCATGTACGCACTTCCTTAACTCTTGCTCTTCCATACCTGTGCACAGGCTGAGGACCTCTGCAGCTCTGATCTGCTCCCCATTGCTATGGGAGACAGACCGCTCACAAGAGTGTGCAGACAACAACTCCTCCTGCAAGAGGCTATCCTACCTCTCACATTTACACACCTACGACAGACTGCTTGTGAAACCTTTGTTGCCATTGGTAACTACAGTACTTGTGTCTTCACACTGTATGAACTCTTATACTGCTGTCCTCATACCCTAGTATGTTTAACTGACTCGAGGTGAAGACTGTGTGTGCCGGTTACTTGCATTACCCCCCTTCAGTAACTTAAGGACAAAGGCAAGGACAAAGTTTCAAAAACTTTACTAGAAATTTGCAGCATACAGAATAAAGTGCACAGTCTTTTCCTAATGTCCCTAATCCCTAACTCAAGCTTTGTAGTAGCTGCCCCAGCGTACCTGCACATGATAGAGTCCATAGTGGCAGGTTTCCAGAACTGCTGCCTTTGTGCAAATTGTAGTTCTTAGAAGTCCCGTACTCTGTAGAAGGCTTGCTTACCAGTCCTTAGATGTGGTGGCTGTATTCGTTTTCTTTTTTTCAGGCCTTTCCCCCTTTATTTTCACCAGGTAATCCTGCAAATAACATATTTTCTGTCTCTGGGTGGCTACGTGACTGTATCTATGGAGTGAACAGTTGCCACGCAGGCCAAGCTACTAATATGTTTGCCTTAGTTCTTGTCCATTACATGGTGTTTAATGGGATTAGCAGTTTACATTAGAAAGCTAACGTTTTTTGCCTTCAGTGCAGCTCACAGAAAGTGATAAGGATATTCTGTACTTGCTAAAAATATTCTTACTCTGAAAAATGAACACTGGTGCAGTCACACTATTTAAGGACTGCTAATCTTCAATATATAAAATTTTTGTTCTTGAGTTTAGTTATGCTTTAAACAAAGGAATGATGTTGTGGCATCACTCACATGACAGTATTCAGATCTGGTGATTGGCTGCTCAGGCTCAAGCACTATCACGTAACGAAGGTCACATTCACTGCTAGAGTTCTGGCAATAGGGGTAGGGAATGTGGCTGGGTACATAGTGGTTCTATGTTTCCATGTTGTTTTTCCCTGCATGAGCAAAGTGACAATGTCTCTTAAAATGTGTGATAAACGTATTATTATAGTTATCATTAATTGCGCAAGGAATTGTGTTTCTTAAAATGTAGATATTAATGGTGTCCCCTGAATGTGCACCGTTTCGGCTGCCTGATTTCCTCCTTGTCTGCTAACAGTTCTCCGTAGCACACACACTCAGCCCCCGCCAAAGCAGCATGCTCCCACACACATTTTTTGTTCTGTACAGACAGCTCAGCCTAATGGTTTGATTACTGGCCATTAAAACATTTTATATTCAGGTTTTATAATATTTGAAATTATGCAGAGTAGATAGTAGATACAGTGCATATAAAAAGTCTATGCACCCTGTTAAAATGTCAGGTTTCTGTGATGTAAAAAAATGAGACAAAGATAAATAATTTCAGAACTTTTTCTACCTTTAATGTGACCTATAAACTGTACAACTCAGTTGAACAACAAACTGAAATCTTTTAGATGGAGGGAAGTAAAAATAAAAAACGTAAATAATATGGTTGCATAAGTGTGCACATCCTTAAACTAATACTTTGTTGAAGCACCTTTTGGTTTTGTTACAGCACTCAGTCATTTTGGGTAAGAGTCTATCAACATGGCACACCTTGACTTGGCAATATCTGACCACTCTTCTTTGCAAAAACACTCCAAATCTGTCAGATTGTGAGGGCATCTCCTGTGCACAACCCTCTTCAGATCACCTCTGGCTGGGCCACTCAAAAACTTTAATCTTCTTCTGGTGAAGCCATTCCTTTGTTGATTTGGATGTATGCTTTGGGTCGTTGTCATGCTGAAAGATGAAGTTCCTATTCATGTTCAGCTTTCTAGCAGAGGCCTGAAGGTTTTGTGCCAATATTGAATAGTATTTGGAACTGTTCATAATTTCCTCTACTGTGACTAAGGCCCCTGTTCCAGCTGAAGAAAAACAGCACAGGTTTGGTTTGAAAAAAAGGTGGCAACCCTATTCCTGCACCAGCATGAGTGTGAAGCTTACCTTATACAGTAGATAGGTATGGGGCACTGAGTAGGGTTGCCACCTCATCCCTTTAAACCCGAACACATACTAATTATCCAGGTTCTGTGGCTGATTTGGGTGGTAATTAAACTCACTTGGTGCTTTATCTTGATTAAATCAGTCTCAGAACCTGTGTAATTCAAATGTGTTCGGGTTTAAAGGGATGAGGTGGCAACCCTAGCACTGAGTGAAATACAAAGGTATGAGACACTTTGTGTAATCTGGGGAAATGAAACACTGTGTCACAGAGAAGTATAAAGAACTGTTTGTAGAGGAGGGCTATGAGGACCTGTGTGTAATACCAAGGTATGGAATGGTGGCTGTAATGATGAGGTATGAGTCACTGAACATAGTAAAGAGCCATGAGGCGCTGTGAGTAACAGAGGAATGAGACGTTGTATGCAATATTGAGGTTTGAAGATTGCAGATATACAGTGCCTTGCGAAAGTATTCGGCCCCCTTGAACTTTGCGACCTTTTGCCACATTTCAGGCTTCAAACATAAAGATATAAAACTGTAATTTTTTGTGAAGAATCAACAAGTGGGACACAATCATGAAGTGGAACGAAATTTATTAGATATTTCAAACTTTTTTAAAAAATCTAAAACTGAAAAATTGGGCGTGCAAAATTATTCAGCCCCTTTACTTTCAATGCAGCAAACTCTCTCCAGAAGTGCAGTGAGGATCTCTGAATGATCCAATGTTGACCTCAATGACTAATGATTAGAGTTGAGCGAACACCTGGAAGTTCGGGTTCTGCTGGTCCGTCCGAACTTCGGGACAAAGTTAAAAAAATTTTTATAAATTTCAATAAAGGGACAGGGGTAAAAAAACATCCCGCGAACGGGATGGGAATGGGGGTAAAATGAAGGAAAACGTCGGGAGACCCCGAAAGGTCCTGAAAGGATGTCGGTAAAAACACGGATTTTCAAGCCCAGGGGTAACTAAAGTTACCCCAAGCAACAGGCACGCTAGCAAGCCCAAGGCAGGCCTGGGCCTGGGCCTGAAACAGGGCTTCAAGCCTGCCTGGTCGTCTTGGGCTTGAAGGTCCACAAGCGAGTTGAGATTAGTAATCAGTAACTCCAGTTGTAACCTAGTAAGTCTCTAGGAGTGACGTGAAGACCTCTCTCAAACGACG
>BLSH010490831.1:134986-148103 GCA_018402905.1 Glandirana rugosa | reverse complement strand
AGATCACAGAGAGTACAGGATGCAAATATCGTCTATAAACAGCAACAGAGATGCAGCCAAATTAAATACAATTAAAAAACATACAAAAAACAAAAAAACAAGACAGTGAATGGAAGACAGTCTGACAAAAACCAGTGTGAAGAACGCACTGCGTTTGGTAGAGTATCAGCATACAAATACAGAAAAAGCCTCGCTTTAACAAAAGGAAGACACCAGGTTAGTTAGAGACTGCCAGTGCCAGTGGATACTTTACTATCAGTTTAAAAGAGAAGTATGGGGGTTTTTTTTTGGGAATCATACTTACCTAGGTGGATGCAGCATTGCTGCGATGCTGCATCTGTTCCCCCGCTGGCTCTAAGGCTGAGAACCAACCAATCAAACACTGCCGATCGCTCGGTTCTCAGAGCTCCCTGACCAGAGAGCTGGTGACTTTCGGCTCTGGAGCACTGGGCTGTGGAGGGGGCGGGAGCAACCGGCTCAGGCTCTCAGCAGCCCACTGAGAGGCTAAGCCGGGTATCGGTCCAATCATGTGGGCGGATCCCAATCATATGGTCGCAATCTTTCCCAAGCCTGGACCGACTCTGTGACGTCAGCCAACAGTAGGCTTAAGCCCCCTGTCTGCTGAAAACAGTTAACAGGAGTGCAGAACGAACTGCACTCATGTGATCCACAGGAGAAGTACAACCAAAAAAAAATTGGCTGTACTTCTCCTTTGGGGGGGATACCATATTTTTACCACTGCAATGTATAACAAATTTGTAGATCCTCTTTCCGGTGTTCATTTGTATGGTACAATATGTACTGTGGTTCCTTCCTCTGACCCCTGCATCTCTGCTGAGTACTGTAGTGATGTAGGGGTCAGAGGAATGAATGATGGCGCGCAGTGGGGTTGCAGACTTCCAGAAGTGTCAAATGCTCAAGAAACTGAAGGAGGCTGCAGAGATGGAGTGGAGGAAAGGTAGGAGATAAAAGCTGCCAAAAAGGTAACTATAATGTCTTCTTTTTCAGCAGTTTTTAGTTCAATTAGAGATCTGATATGTTGTCTTTAAGTGATGCTGTTGCTTTGCATGGACAAAGTACAAGTTCACTTTAAGCTCTTTTGAAATCTTGACCTGGGTTGGCTTCTCAGATGGGTTCAGTTACAAAGCGCAAGCTATGTATCTGCTGCATTGGGATTTTATTCCCTATTTCGCCTCTAAGAGCTTATCTGATGGACGCTGAGAAATGTCACATTTGAAGCAACGCCTCTGCAAAGGAAATTTATCTCCATATTCCCACCTGAGACTTCCTAATTCACGCCAGGCTTTCCCTTCAGATGATTCACCATACATCCCCTTTTTTGTCTACTTCTATAAGCTAGTCAGAGATGTAGCAGAGCATTGAAAGCTCCGAGATTGCCTGGTCCAATAATAGAATTGCCATGGAAACATCATAGCAACAGCAACCTCATGCAAGACCACTGATACCATTCATAGGGAAATTAGAATGTTATGTATCAAAGCATTATTATTTTTGTCTCTTGCCTTATGAATTGCCATTAATGATTAACGTGAGATGAGCAACTACAACTTTTTATTGTTACCAGTCAAACTCCACCTTGTTTTGATGGACCCTACAAACAGCTCAAAGGAACCCAAATGGAAATAAGGGACCTGCCATTCTTAACTTTATAAGTTCTAGCTATGTGGCTGTAAACTTCATATTGGCTTCTGTACTTAGCGAGTCACTGACCTGATGTGAAGATTGCATTTTTAATTTAGAATAACTATTATGGCTAGGGTACCCCAGATGTATAACTCCAAACCCCATAATACCTCTAAATAAAATTGTTAATTTGTTAATAATTATTTGTTATAAACAAATGACACTTGACACAGATCTGGAGAAATTGTATTAACAAATAAACAATAACATTTCTTAAAACAGAAAGGACCAAATTCCAGTACCCGTAATATCTAAATTAGGTTGCCGGTCTTGGGAGGTATCCCAGCACCCCATTCTGATTGGGTATCACCTTTAATACTTTTTTATTATTATTATCCCCACCCGCGCAACACTGGCTCGGGGACAAACACACCTATTTAACTATTCCCAGCTACGCAACACTGGCTCGGGGACAAACCTTCCAGTTCCCAATTGGTAATGCCTCCACAGACCCCAACCGCCACAGCGCACAGGTGTGAAACCTTACACCTGTGGGCCCCTCCGCAAATGCAATGCTCACTGCACTCCATCCTGAATGCCCAAGGCCCACAAATCTGTGCCAACGGCAATCAAGTGTACCCCGTCACTTCGCAGATACCGCCAGGTATCTACCTCCAGATCTCTGTGCCGGACAACGAAATCCCCGTTTCGCATAACAAAGCAACTGATCGCCTTACTGACTTTTATCCGCGCCTTGTTTAGCTTCTCGGCCGACCTGGTAAAGCGCCAAGTGTGACCGATAATATCTGACCAAACCACAAACAAGTCAGGGAAGGCTGTGCGCAGCCTGAGGAAATCAAATTTTATGTCACGGACAAGGTGACGCATGGACTGAATGCCCAGGTCATTACCCCCTACATGCAGCACTAAAATGCCGGGGGCCCTGTCCAGCCGGGTAAAATGGTACACTTCCAGAAGAACCCTACACCACAGCAAACCCAGGATACCGATCCACCTAACAGTAGCCTCATCCCTATTGAAACCCAGCTGGCGACCATTAGGTTGAACCTCAGCCCGCTTTGCCCCCCAAAAAACAAAAGAATGCCCCAGTATCCCATGTGGATGCACTCATTGAGTTCTGTAGTAGTTTTGCAGCTACCTCAGCTCAACTTGCCACAGCTCCTGCGGACAAGGCACTCCGTATTGCTCCGCTTCCAGTGCCAACTCTCGGAACTTGTCCAGCTGTAAATGAGACAAAGCATCCGCCACTGTATTAGTCACCCAGGGCAGGTGTACGGCATATAAGAATACATTTAACCGTAAGCAACGCAAAACCAAATACCCCAATAACCGGACCACCGGCACTGAAGCGGCTGATAGCCAGTTCAATACCTGCACAACTGCCATGTTATCACAGTGTAAACAAATCTTCTTGTTCCGAAAAGTGTCCCCCCAGATTTCCACGGCAACAAGCACCGGAAAAGGTTCCAACAGCAGCAGGTTCCTCAAGAACCCCACCTCACTCCATTCTGCCGGCCAACGCTCCACACTCCACCGACCCACAAGAAAGACGTGATAGCCTACAGAGCCCGCAGCATCCGTATAAAGGTCCATGTCAAAATTGCTGACCGGGCCTTGTTGCCAAAGGGAACGGCCATTAAAAGGTATCCAGGAAGGCATGCCACACCTTCAAGTCCTCCCTGTGCTCAGAAGTCAATGTAACAAAGTGACTTGAGAAAACAATACCGGCCGTAGCCGCTGACAAACAGTGGCTAACAATACGGCCCATCGGCAGAATGCGACATTCGAAGTTGAGCCTGCTGAGGAGAGACTGAAGGCTGTAGCTGGACTTTCTGTTTTCCCACCACCAAAGCAATTTCCGCTTTGAGGGCCAACAGTTTTTCCTCTAGCAAGTGACATTCCATGGCAATAGAATTAATGACGATCCCCAAGAAACTAATCGTAATACTCGGGCCCTCCGTCTTGTCCCCTGCCAACGGAATACCGAAATGCTCAGCTATATGTTGAATGGTGGCCAGCAAAAGCCCACACAAGTTTGAAGAGGGGTGGGGGGCCCACAAACAAAAAATCATCCAAATAATGGATGACGGAACTGACCCCCGGTACCTCCCTGACCACCCATTCAACAAAGCAGCTGAACGTTTAGAGAAAAGAGATAGAACAACCCATCGGTAAACTGCGGTCAACATAGAACAAATCCAACCATCTGCAACCCAGGAGATGAAAGCCCTGGAGGGTTCATGAGTGGGCTCCCGCTTGGGCGCACAGCTCTGGGGGACAAGGGAGAACTGAAACGCTCCAGCAGCTGTGACTGCCGAGCGCACTGAGGTGTCCGGGCCCCCGCAGCAGAGGGCTCCCCTCCTGAGCATGGAGGAGACCTGCTGCGACAACCATTCCGAGCCCCTGGTGGCAGCCATGGATCTTAGCTGCCTGTTGAGCCACTCCACATCGCCCATAATAATTGGAAACTTACAGGAGGCAGACGGACAGCACAGAAATAATTTCGTTTTGTGCTCCTGCACGTGTCTGCTGCTGTGGATCACCGTAACGTCTGCCTCCCCCAGCAGCCCTCACCTTCCAAAAAGTCACCAGCCAATCCCAGAGCGGCTCCCTTCCTACTTCCTCTTAAAGGTTAACCCCCTGTTGCCTGTTATTCCCTGCTTCCCCTATCATGCAGCCCTACGCTTATTTTTTTTTTGCATTGGGCCTGTCTATCCCAGCAAAAAAAACTAAAAATGAAAAGCCGCTTTTGTAGCAATATTTACACTCAACCCTGAGCTGTCCCTGCAGTATTCTTTTTGGGCTCTAGATGTCACCAGTTGTATGAGATAAATGATGGCCAGCTTCATTCAATATGGTGGAACATCATCACAATGGCCTCTACTTAGAGTAGGACTAAACTGTGCGTCATTATTTCAATGCAATTCACTGCAGGAGCAAAGACAGCCCAGCACTGCCATGGAAGTAGAATTGAGCATATGTGGGCCATCCTCAAATGGAAGGTGGAGGAGTGCAAGGTCTCTATCATCCACCAGATCTATGATGTCGTCATGGCGGGAGTGGCAGAGGAATCCATTGGCAACCTGTGAAGCTCTGGTGAACTCCATGCCCAAGAGGGTTAAGGCAGTGCTGGAAAATAATGGTGGACACACAAAATATTGACAGTTTGGGCCCAATTTTGACATTTTCACTTAGGGGTGTACTCACTTTTGTTGCCAGCGGTTTAGACATTAATGGCTGTGTGTTGAGTTATTTTGAGGTGACAGCAAATTTACACTGTTATACAAGCTGTACTCTCACTACTTTACATTGTAGCAAAGTGTCATTTCTTCAGTGTTGTCACATGAAAAGATATAATAAAATATTTACAAAAATGTGAGGAGTGTACTCACTTTTGTGAGATACTGTACGTGCAAAAAACAATAAATATATCAATAAGAAAGTTCATGAATCTATATGGTTAATCCCAATCCAAAGTTTCTTGTGCATAGGCAAGCAGTGCAGTATTGGTCCCTGGTGAAAAAAATGGATGAACTCCACTCGTTCTTCCCCCTCAGGTCCGCACTCACCAGAAAGATGAACCCCTGCAGGGGTAGAAGGCAACACACATAAGCTGCTCCTAATCCTTGTCCTGTATCTCCTCCTCCTCCTTGTCCAATCTGGTCCCTGTATCTGCAAGGGATGCAAAGTTAAAGGGGTTGTAAACCCTCGCAGTTTTTCACATTATTGCATTTTATGCATTATGTGAAAAACCTTTTCTATTGCAGCTGCCCCCAGAGCCCCTCGTTTACTTACATAAGCACGATCGTTCCCGTGCCGGGGACGACCACACCCGCTCCAGCCGGTGTCTCGGGTCCTCCTTGGATAGATCGATAGCAGCGCAGCCATTGGCTCCTGCTGCTGTCAATCAAAGCCAATGACGTGGGAGCCTGGGGGTAGGGCCGAGTCCTGCTGTTTGTGTCAATGGATGCAGCAGTAGGACATGAGAGCGTGCCCACACGGGTGACCCCAGGGAAAGCGCTTCCCTGATGGGCCACTTGATGCCGGGAGGAGCCAAGAGCGCTGCTGGGGGACCCCCGAAGAGGAGGTAAGTATGACATGTTTGTTATTTAAAAAAAAAAAAAAAGGTAATTCCAAAAGAAACAATAGGTAAGATCAGGCTTTGTGACCTTTGTAAAAGTAAAAGTACAGTGTCGCACGACCACTCAATTGTCAGTCAACCACTTGCCGACCGTCAACCGCAGGTTGACGGCGACAAGATGGCTCGATATCGCAAAACGCCGTCATACGACGGCAGCTGTGAGATCGTGCACTGTGAGCGCGCGCCCGCCGCCGGAGGCGCGCTCACTGTGTTCGGGGGGGGGCCAGGGAGCGGGTGCGGCGGACCCGATCTCCACTGGCTACCCCCGATGCCCCCCCCCCGCCCCCGCAGTGAAAGAACGGAGCTCCGTGTAAGTAAACACGGATCTCCATTCTGTGAGAGGGGGAAGGGCTGTGATCACAGCCTTCCTCTATATGGAAGCTGTGATCGCTCCCCTTCCCCTGCTAGGGCAGCCCACACACAGTTAGAACACACCCAGGGAACACAGTTAACCCTTAGAGCGCCCCCTGCAGGTTAAACCCCTTCACTGCCAATGGCATTTACACAGTAATCAGTGCATTTTTATAGCCAATGGTCCCAAAAAAGTGTCAAAATGGTCCGACATGTCCGCTGCAATATCGCAGTGCCACTAAAAATCGCAGATCATCGCCATTACTAGTAAAAAATAAAAAAAAAATAAAAACCCCAGAAATTAATTCTCATCGTCCGTAAACGCGGCCACTTTTGCACAAACCAACCAATAAAGGCTGATTGCAATTTTTTTTATCACAAATATGAGGAAGAATATAAATCGGCCAAAACCGATGAAAAAAAATGTTTTTTTAGATTTTTTTTTGGATTTGTATTTTAGCAAAAAGTAAGAAATTTGGGTTTTTTTGCAAAATTGTCACTCTTCTTTTGTTTATAGCGGCGATCAGAAATGATGCAGAGGTGATCAAATACCACCAAAAGAAAGCTCTATTTGTGGGAAAAAAAGGACGCAAATTTTGTTTGGTCACATCGCCGCACGACCGCGAAATTGTCAGTTAAAGGGACGCAGTGCCGAATCGCAAATGGTGCTCTGGTTCTAAAGTGTGAAATCCTTCCGGGGCTGAAGTGGTTAAAGTAACGCAGTGCTGTATAACAAATAATGGCCTGGTCAGGAAGGGGGGGTAAATCTTCCGGAGCTGAAGTAGGTATACCTCAATAATGGCTCATGATTCTTTCCTCCCCTCTGTTCCACAGCTACAGCCTTTGCTAATCTTTTCAGCAATCAACACTTCCTGGAGAGTCGGATGCCTTTGTCCCTGATACATGTTGTGGATCCAACCCCTGCATCACTGCTGAACCCTGTAATAAAGTAGGGGGTTGCAAGAAAAAGGGTTGGTGGGGGAAACAGGCATATCCACAATGTAAGGACACACTGCCCGGAGGAATGCTCCAGCACGGACCCCACAACTGACGATTCTTGAAGATGTTTTATCATCTTCCTTATTTAGAACAACCGGTGGAAGATCCCCCTGGTTATTTTTGCTTAGACATCTGATTCTGCCTTGAGACTTTTACAAGATACAAATTGCTGGTCAGGTTTCTATTTATGGCCAGATTTGCCTTTTTGACCACTATACACTTTTGATTGAACACTGGGGTATACTCCACGTTGACTGATACCATGTATTGCTTCGATGTAGTACATCTGGCAGTGTGGCACTTTTCCTGAATATATAAGATTTAACATCTATAAATCATAAGAGATATTGTTACACCTTTTTCCATTGGCAATACCCCTGATGAAGGGCCTTTGACTGGACCCGAAACGTGAACGTAGGGCACCGAACTCCATCTTCGGACAACGGATATTCACTTTCATGAAAGTTATGTATTATTACTCCTATGGAGACAGTTTGTTGGACTGCTTGATCTGCTCCTAGACAATTTGATGAAATTCATATTAGTACCTCTTCTATGTCAATTAATTGTATATACCATGATTTGTACCTGTCCCTCGGATGAGTGACAAGCTTTCTTTTAACTACACTAATAAAGTGATATATTTTAGAGCCCATTTGGTGTCTGCTGCCTATTATAGTCCCATTTAGGGGGTACCTGATTTTTCCAATGTAAGGACACAGACTGTTAGGCTGGGTACACATGGGCAATTTTTGGTATGGTGACCCTGCAGGTAATCACTAGCATACAAATATTTGCTCCATTTGCATGTAGTAGCAATCAATCCACTACTGTTATTAGTGACTACTACATGTTATCCTGTATTTTTCCCTATGTGTAGCAATGGCTATCAATTAATCACTGGACGATTTTGAACAATGATCGCTATACCAAAAATTGCTGATGTCGGCCCAAATTTAAGGATAGAGAATCACAGCAAAATTGTGGATAGAGGCGAGCTTTAAAAGTACATAAAATGCTTAAATTTGCAGAGTTCAGCTGTAAAGCGCCACTAAACACACCTCCTCGCCGGTGTCATTATCTTCACCTAGTCTTTTTCAGGTTCAGGATTTAAAGCCAGTCTTGAAATTATGTAACTACAGCACTTGCTCAAAGCAGTTCTGGCACCGAGGTGTGTCAATAATGTACACTGAGCTGCCTATTGTGAACAGACAGGTAAACTTGTTTTATGGCAGAAAAGACATAGGGGTGGATTTGCGAAAGGCAAATAGACTGTGCATTCTGCAAGTATAGTTGCACTAATTTTCTCCAGAGCTTAGTAAATGTGGCAAAGCTCTGCTGATTTCCCTCATCCAATCATGTGAAGTAAAAATGCTTTTTTAAATTTTCCTTACACCTGATTGGGTATTTTACTTGATTGGGTATTCTTTGCAAAGTTAAGCTTTACCACATTGCATTTACTAAGGAAAATGAGTGCAACTGCACTTGCCAAGAGCACAGTCTATTTATCTTTAGTAAAATAACCCCCGTTAGAAATTCTGTAAATAGCCCTACAGAACAAAGAGTGCGCAGTGTACAAAAATGCATGAACAGTGAATTCCAACAACCCCATAGCGTGTCTCTTTTCCTATAAAAAGCATGCCTTCTCACAAATGTTTTTGTTTCAGTTTGGTTCCAGTTTAAATAGGTTAAAGGTGCATTTTTAACATACAAGACATTATTCACTAATATAGAATGATAGATATTTGCCATAAAACAGTTATTTTCAGCAACGAGAGCTGTCAAATGTCTGAAAATAAAGATTATTATAATAAACAACACGTGATATGCAGTAACTTAGTGAATGGAGCCTACTATCTATTCCTACTCTCATAACAAAAATATATGCTAACTATTCAATAAAGCTATTTACCAAATGGAATCCTCTGTGACTTCAAAATTTAGCGTGGATGCGTGAAAATGTATTTTCCATGCAAAGCTGTCATAAGGTTAATTTCAAACCGAAACAGTGATTTGTCCATATTGGGTAAATATGTTCACATTACAACAGGCAGTATAAGCAACATTTATTACCTTCCCCATTTTTGCACACCATTATTAATTGCCCAAAAGCCCAGTTTGGGTTTTGAATTTCTGAGGAAGCAAAATCTTACATAGGCCCCACCTAATGAAGAAATATTAAAATTTCTATTTTGCTCCTCCTGACCTTTAATACATGAAGAAAACCAATAAATGCCCCTAAAAAGCACTAAAAGTGCATTTCTGGGTAAAATAGAAAAAAATCTGTAAAATATAATACTCTGGAAAACATGGCCATTTCTCCATGTTTTAACCAGTGTGGGAGATTATCTCGTGGGGATAACTTTTCAGGGGAAAAGATTCAGCATGAATGTCAGTCTCTTTAAAATCTGGCGGCTTGCCAGGTTTATTATTTCAGGTTTTGCATGTTAACAACACAAATAAAAACAGAAAACAAAACCTTGCCATCTGGCGCTAAACTAAACAAACAGATTCCTCTCTATACAGTGTGGGGCTGCCCCGACACCCACAAAACATAAGCACATTGCAAACCTTGTTCTTAGAGTCCAAATTAGCACACATAGCTCTCTCAGCTTTCTCCCTCTGAGATCCAGGATCAAGCGCTCCTCCGTTCTCTTCCTGGTCATTAAATGCAGGTGGAGAGGAGTTTGAGTGGACCAGAAAGACTGGATCGATACCACCTCTGTCACGGTGGCTGGCAAAAGCCAGAATGCACTCTAACTAGTTGCCTAAAAATGATCGCCCATCCATTGTGGCGCCTCGCATAACGTCACACCATTTTAAAAAATCTGCAAGGCATTTCCTCATCTTTGGTCATAGTTTACCTGGCTAATTAAGGTGAGATGCATATCCATGTCTCCAGGTACTTTGTTGTACTTTTTACTATTTGGGTGTACTATCCACTCTAAACCAAGAAATTGGATTTCTATGTATACTCTACAGTATAAGCAACAAAAAGGTGTGAAGGGCAAGGAGAAGTGTACTTTGTGAAACCTGTCCCTGAGAACTGGTGTGACACATTGTTATAGTACCGGGGCTGTGCTGCTGCACCTATTTAGTGGCTATTGTTGGCAGAGGGACTGCCCATCATGCATAGGGACCGTGTTCTGGAACAGAGGGACCCAGCAAGCTATGGGGAGGACTTATGTGTTCATAATGCCTGTAGTTGTACTCAGGATTGCTACAACAGTGATCAGAGCTTCTACCATCACCAGTGGAGACCGCAGGATGCAACCCAATCCTGTGTCCAGTGTTCCAGACACCAACGAGAGGGAGAAGACTCCACAATGAACTTCTGAGTGATGAGAGGCCACTTGTGAGCAGGTGCCCCCCAGGAGTTGTTGGGGAGTACTACAAGCCATTAACAATACATCATTAGCTCAGTTTCAGTGTGGGTTGATGACACTCACAGGCCTGGGTTCACAGTACACTTCAGAGCCCCATATATATTCTTAGAAGGACCGCATGTCCTCTTCATGATCTGTTCTTACTTTTCACAACACATGACTATGAAGTCATTTTGAGAAAGTAGCACAAAGCATTTACTTATCTCCACAAGCTTGTCTTGACTCATAATGCTGCACCATTAACTTCATCTCACAAAGCTTTACGCACCATGGCTTACAGGCTTGATACCTGTCACTGAGAGAGTTTTGCTGTGTGGCAGGCTCCGAGATAGAGACCTTGCCATTTAGTGAGGTTCACGAAGTGCCAAGCTACTCCTCCATGGCAGAACCTCACCAGCCACTGCCTCCACATCCAGCCAGCTGCTTCTCCTTCTCTCTGCTTACATCTCCATAACCATTAAGGCTAACTGTAATGTTCATTCTATACCCATAACCCAGAGGATTGAACATAGCTTTTACTGAAGTTCCAGCTCTTTAAATACACTTTCTGTTGACACACTTGATTGCTTGATCCCCTTTTCAAGTAAGATAGACGTGACAACTTCTCCTTTTTCAAGAACATGGTTTACTTAAGTAAATGTTGATTACAAATTGAAGTAGAACATATCTTTGCAAGTACAAAACTGTTCAATACATTACATTTGGCTGTTCTGTGATTGACTGTTCTACATGATTAGTAGGACTATCCAGCAATCGTGGTGTTGCACATACCTTTTAGTTAGGAAAGTTCACCTCTGATATAACAGTTAAAGTCCATCTCTGTGGGCACCCTTTAAAGGGTTACGCTGAAGCCAAAACCAGATTTCATTGTACAAGTCTTCACTGTACTGTTCTCACACTGGACTGCGTCATGAGGCTGGTCTTCCCCTCTATATATGCCTTTGAAAAGGAAAGTGACACACATACAAGGGAAGAAATATCATAATGAGAAATACTTTAACCTCTGCGTGCACCAACCAGAACTTAAAGAAACATACTAAGCAGTAGCAAAATTAGTACAATGCAGGTACCTGTCTGTACTTTGGCCCCCATCTTTGCTGCTCTTCTATTTAAAAAAGAATTCCAGGTATGGATATTTTTACAAAGTTACCTTGGTCCAGCTTGGACCAAGGTAACTTTGCAAATCCTGTACCATACCTTTTCATATCCCTTTAGAAACTGGAAATCACTCTAGTACACACTGCAGGGGGTTGCCCTCTTAGCACAGATACCTTTGATTTTCTCAATGAATACATTGAGATTCAAAGCATTCACTGATAGGATGAGGTGAAGAGGTGGAGCCAACGCTGTATCTTGGCCTAGGCCTACAAGGCCCAGGCCTAGGGCGGCACTTTGCAGGGGGGCAGCACAAAAAGAGTCCCCGCCGGCTTGCGCTACACTTAGTGTAGCGCCAGTCCTATAAGGCGGACTGGCCCGGGAGGCCAATCGGTCTAGCACCCCCATAAAGCGGCTTGGCAGGGCCCCCAGCAGGGGTGGACAACCCATACATATGTAGGGGACCCAGGCGGCGGACCCCAACTAATGAGTTGTTGTTCTGCCCCATAGCCAAACAGCAAGTGTGAGGAAATCTCTGCAAATAAGGGGAATCCAATGCCCCCCTCCCCCCTCCAAAGCCCTCAAAACTAGTGTCCCCACTAGTGTCCCCACTGGAAAATTTCAAGGTGGGTCAGGAAACAGGAAGGGGTGTCTCATATTTAAATTAGGGGGGTGGGTGGCTCATGTTAAAATTAGGGGGGGTACACTAGTTTAGTCAGGCCTAGGGCAGCACAAAACCTAAATACACTGCTGGGTGGAGCAGCGATGTCACTATCTCCACCTCGTTGAGTCAGAGAATGCTTTGCACTATCTGAAAAAATGCAAAGCATTCTCTTAATGGCGCACGTGCCAAGCAGTTGCCCTCCAGTAGGTCAGCTGCTCAGCATAGGACCCGGAAGCTAATAGAGATCATTGTAGTAGTAGTGCCTGCTACAATAATTTCTAGCTTCCAGTGGGATCCCACAGGTATGCTATATGCATAGTTACATTGGTCTAAGCTAGAACAGTGTATCTATGTGAAAATATCCATACCAGGCATTCTTCAAGAGACAGTATGATCCCTTTTAGGAGCCCCAGTGATTTATTTCAAGAATACTTCACTTTCCATTGGAATTGGAAAAAGGATTAGGGGAAGCACAGATCCCTATTGACTTTGGAAGTCTTCTTCTCGTTAAAAAACAATTAAACCATAGACAGTGATATGAATTTCACATACACGTCCGTATGTTTCAGGTGTGGAGGATCCGAAACTAAATACCCGCTCGGGATTTATACCATATATGAAATATATAAGTGACTCCCCGATTTTCAGAGTGTCAGGGAGGAATAGGAGAGGGTAATCGGTCACCATATGGATAACCCCGGGTTTTGAAAAAGGTTAAGGTTACCTTTCACTTCATAAGAACTTTATTTAGTGACCCCGAGGATTTTCCCTAGTATGACAGAGAACTTCTTACGGACCATACCTATAAAAGTGTAT
>BLSH010490831.1:121600-134976 GCA_018402905.1 Glandirana rugosa | reverse complement strand
TGAGGAAATCTCTGCAAATAAGGGGAATCCAATGCCCCCCTCCCCCCTCCAAAGCCCTCAAAACTAGTGTCCCCACTAGTGTCCCCACTGGAAAATTTCAAGGTGGGTCAGGAAACAGGAAGGGGTGTCTCATATTTAAATTAGGGGGGTGGGTGGCTCATGTTAAAATTAGGGGGGGTACACTAGTTTAGTCAGGCCTAGGGCAGCACAAAACCTAAATACACTGCTGGGTGGAGCAGCGATGTCACTATCTCCACCTCGTTGAGTCAGAGAATGCTTTGCACTATCTGAAAAAATGCAAAGCATTCTCTTAATGGCGCACGTGCCAAGCAGTTGCCCTCCAGTAGGTCAGCTGCTCAGCATAGGACCCGGAAGCTAATAGAGATCATTGTAGTAGTAGTGCCTGCTACAATAATTTCTAGCTTCCAGTGGGATCCCACAGGTATGCTATATGCATAGTTACATTGGTCTAAGCTAGAACAGTGTAACTATGTGAAAATATCCATACCAGGCATTCTTCAAGAGACAGTATGATCCCTTTTAGGAGCCCCAGTGATTTATTTCAAGAATACTTCACTTTCCATTGGAATTGGAAAAAGTTTTGGGCCCCAATAGGTATACCACTGGCTAATGGGAGAGGATAAGGAGGGACTGTGAGACTTTTAGCCCCTCAGTGAATATATAAAGTATATACCATATTTAGGGCTCGCCCATAAATCAAAGCCTAGGAGGTGTGGACTTTGTATGCCTGCACATACACTTTAAGTATAGTGACAGATACCAAATTAACAAAAAATTGCTCTTCTTCTGAAGGTTTCAGTTATCCCTAGACACGAAGGGGATTAGTGTTAACTCAATATGAGATGTCTGATTTTGTCTCTTTTCAAAAAATCCTATTGAAATTCTTTTTTTTTTCATTTGACAGATGACAGAAAAAAATGGCATAAAAATTTTCAAGGTACTTTTAAAGCGAGTTACCATTGCATGAATTCTCTCCTCTATTCACCAAATCCATATGGAAATAACCCCCTCCGCCTGTCATGAAATAACAATGCACGATTACATCTCCAACCACTGCAAAGAGATCTGCAAAAACCCAAAGGGAAAGGTATATATTCAAATATGCTAATGTGATCAGAGGGTGCTTGGCTTCTCTCGCAGAACATTTTATTGTTATGATATGTAGTGCACATCTGAGGAGCTCTTTTCCTGAGCAACAACAGCGTCAAATTAATTGGAACTTTTCTCAGAGAACAGTGCCAGTTGCTGTGCACATCAATGAACCACATTGCTGTCAGCTGGGCAGAGGCTGGCAAATCTCTGGACCTGGCAGTATGTTAAAAGGAAAAAAGTGCCTGCCTATTGATTACATTTTATGTAACATTAATTTAATTAAAACTTTTATTTTACTGAATATTGTGTTTTAGTTAAAGTGATATTAAAGGTTTGTCTAAAAAAAAAAAAAAAATGTTATATTTACCTGCTTTGTTCAATGGTTTTGCACAGAGCAGCCTCTATCATCTTCTTTTTGGGTCCCTCACTGGCGATCCTGGTTCCTCCCCCTTGACTAGTGCCCCAGTAGCAAGCTGATGGCTATGGGGGCACTGGTGCATGCTTGCTCCATAATACACATAGGGGTTGATTTACTAAAGCTTGAAAGTGCAAAAGTTGGTGCAGCTCTGCACAGAAACCGATCAGCTTCAAGGTTTTATTGTCAAAGCTTGATTGAACAAGCTGAGGTTAGAAGCTGATTGGCTACCATGCACAGCTACACCGTTTTTTGCACTCTCCAGCTTTAGTAAATCAACCCCATAGAGCCACGGCTCGGCCCCCTCTCTCTTCATTGGCTCATTGGCTGTGATTGATAGCAGAGGGAGCGAATGAGAAGAGAGAGACCGGGGACAGCGGAGACTCCCGTGCACATCCCTGGATCGAGAGGGGACTCAGGTGAGTATTAGGGGGGCTGTGGGGGGAGCAGCACACAGAAGTTTTTTTACCTTCATGCATAGAATTCATGAAGGTAAAAAAAACCTTCAGCCTTTACAACCACTTTAATGCCCATTCTGAGTTATTATTGTGCCGGTAAAGTGAACTTTTCCTATGCTAGACAAAGAAACAAGTTCAATTTACTGGAGGGACCATATGAAGGCTTGGTTTACACTTCTTACTGCCCCTATTGGCCATCAGACCACCCAAATTGCCTGTGCATGTTTTGATTTGCTGAGCATCAGAGCAATGCAGAATCTTCCAACTGTGCCTGATCTGGTGACCTGCCTTTCAGGTAATGAGAGATGCATTGTCAGAGATGGGAGACAGATAAAGGGCAATTTGCTACTTGGGAGTATGGGGTATTTCTTGGCTTGTCAGGAGGTAACCTAACCCAGAAGCTGAACATTGCTGAGTCCTTCCTGAAACATACCACATTCAGATGATATATCATTCTGAATCCATGCGAACAATCCTCATATTTTAAAAAGCCCCGATGAAAGGGGTAATTTGTGCCCCCCAAAATGCATTGGCTCTTATACCCAGTTGATGTTTGGAATAAAACCTTATCTTGGACTCAAATATTTCAGTGTGGTGCTTTGATTCTAGATTCAAATATTGTCTTCAAATCCTGAGATTTTTGTGGTAGTTCCTCAGTGCATGGAACCTACCCACTCATCACCTTCATTACCCTGATGCCCCACAGGGACACCATCAGCACAACATACATTTTGAGTAACAAAGTGTCATTCACCATCATCAAGTGGAACTCAAGTCATTATACTTTAGGAAGGTGTATTCTATTGCAGAAGAGACTTTCCTTGTCTTTTCTGTGACAAATAGCCTGTGTATTCATAAGTTTTATTAAAATGCCTTCAGTTCTACACTTTCAATGCCATCAATTTACTACTCTAAGCAAGAAAGTTGATAAAGTCAGGAGGGGAATACTGGCAAGTTAAATTGGGAGGGACCTCATAGCCCAATATGTACTTTTGCAGCGTTGGAAGGCATAAACTGAAGGAAAAAGTATTTTGTGTTTTTTTACACACTATACATCTAAACATATGTAAAAAAGCATTTGTACACATGTATACTTCTGACAGCTAGATCCAGTGTTTATGAGTATTTAACCATCTCAAGTCCACACTGTTTCACCCCCTTCCAGTCTAGGCCATTTTGAATGACAATTGCTCAGTCATGTAACACTGTACCCAAATTAATTTTATATCTTTTTTTGCAACAGATAGAGTTTTCTCTTGGTGGTATTTAATCACAAATATCAATGGCCACAACACAGACTGCTCTTCAGAGAGCATTGCACATGTGCACAAGTCCTTTTGGTATGACTTATGTGGTGGTGAACAGGGACACTGTGACTTGTGTGCTGGTGATTAGGGACACTGTGACTGGGGTGGCTGTGACCAGGGACACTGTGACTGGGGTGGCTGTGACCAGGGACACTGACTGATGTGCTGGTTAATAGGGACAATGTGACTGGTGCGTTGGTGATTAGGGACACTGTGACTGGTGTGCTGGTGATTAGGGACAATGTGACTGGTGTGCTGGTGATTAGGGACACTGTAACTGATGTGCTGGTTAATAGGGACAATGTGACTGGTGTGCTGGTGATTAGGGACACTGTGACTGATGTGCTGGTTAATAGGGACAATGTGACTGAAGTGAGGTTAATAGGGACAATGTGACTGGTGCGTTGGTGATTAGGGACACTGTGACTGGTGTGCTGGTGATTAGGGACACTGTGACTGAAGTGAGGTTAATAGGGACAATGTGACTGGTGCGTTGGTGATTAAGGACACTGTGACTGGTGTGCTGGTGATTAGGGACACTGTGACTGAAGTGATGTTAATAGGGACAATGTGACTGGTGCGTTGGTGATTAGGGACACTGTGACTGATGTGCTGGTTAATAGGGACAATGTGACTGGCGTGCTGGTGATTAGGGACACTGTGACTGATGTGCTGGTTAATAGGGACAATGTGACTGGTGCGTTGGTGACTAGGGATACTGTGACTGGTGTGCTGGTGATTAGGGACACTGTGACTGGTGCGCTGGTGAGTAGGGACACTGTGACTGGTGTGCTGGTGATTATGGACACTGTGACTGGTGTGCTGGTGATTAGGGACACTGTGACTGGTGTGCTGGTGATTAGGGACAATGTGACTGGGGTGGCTGTGGTCAGGGACAATGCGACTGGTGTGGTGGTGATTAGGGACACTGTGAGTAGGCAGTGGTGATTTGGGACACTGATTGGTGCATCTGTGATTTGGGACACTGACTGGCAGCACTGGTCTGGTGACATTGTACTGCTGTGGCAGTGATCAGAGACAACAGCTGGTGACACTGACATACAGTGATATCAGAGCACCCAGCCATTGTACATGGTCACTGAAACAGCAGTACAATGTCACCATAGTGACATTGCAAATGTTCTTGTGACAGTATGTAAAAACAAAATTAGATATTTTTTCCAGGTTTCTTTTTTGTTTGTTTTTTGCATGTGCTGCTTGCAGGGTAAGCAGGATTTTTTTTCACTATGACTGCTTTTACAGCTATGACAGTGTTCAGTTGCAATCATGCAGCCCTTGAGAACTTCTGTGATAGCTGTGATTGGCCACAGCTATTACATGGTACAAGAATGCCTTACCCCTTGTGATTGCTGTGACTAATCACAGAGATCACTGTAGTAAACAATGGCGTCATTAATGACAACCATTGTTTACTCCTATTTACTATGATCACTACCGGGCCAATCACAGCTGCCCTGCACCCCAATTTGAGATGACAGCACTCACAGTTTTCACAGCTTCATGCTCCTGAGAGTACAGGTACGCCCACCTGCATCGCACTGCTCCCGTCTGACTGTATATGTACATTAACCAGATGGGAGGTGGTTAATTAGACCCATGTGCATGATCCCTTCATCTATAGGAGTTATTGTTAAGCATAACAACTGTTATTTTCAACCGTGAGAGTCAATATAAGAAAAAAGCTACCAAACACAAAGCCAAAGATAAGTTTCATTGTGGCAATTTAAATATGTACTATAGTTTAGTGAATTGAGATTTCTTTCTTTTCCCAAGGTCAGGTGTCTGTCCTTGTTTGCACCCTTCTTAGCGACTACACAAACCACCCCAAGCTATTATCAATAAGACGTTTCCTCATCCTTTTAAAATTAAATGACATTTATGCTACTAATCATCAATTAATCACACACTTGCAAGCAAACATAAATCACTAGTCCAATAACTTTAAATGGCACACTAGTCAATTCTAATTGATCCAATAAGGACACCTTAAATAATGAATACACAAAGATATGAATGCATTGATTGAATGATCTGCAACTAGAGCAAAGGGTGATACTGGTTCATACAGAATGTTTATATTCATTGTAGCTTTTGTATATTATAGCTTTAAAAATAGTGTATTTTTTGTAAGATACATTTACATACATTTAATTATCACTAAAATGTTTACTGGAAATAGGTTTTACCTGACATTAAAGTAGAACTGCAGTAAAAATAAATAGCTAAGTAAAAAAATACAATAAAAAGCAGCTTTTGCTGCACTACTCACGTTCAATCTGGAGTCCCACAGTATTTATTTTCTTTGAGTAGATGCTTTCAGTAAGCCAGGTTAGGAGGGGGTCATGGGCCCGCCCCCAGTCTGTGATAGCACATATCCCCATAGATACACCAGATCAAGAGTTGAAAGCAAATCTTCCAATGGAGGCACCTGGTCTTGGGACACATAAGCGGGCTCTTCACCAGACGTTTCATAGATTTCCTTCCACTTCCAGTTGCATCTCCAGGACAGAAATTAAAAGAAAAACTCCCCAATAGGATTCAGACAGGAAAAAAAAATATGTTGGGAAATTTTGTGTCACTTGAGCGTTAAAGGAAAGATGTATTATCATTTATAATTAGTAAGGTTGATAATCTCCCAGAGACCAACACGCTTTAAACTAGTAATTAAAGCTGATCTATGATGGTTTGGTTACACATTTCTTTCAAAACAGATTTATCAAATCTTTTGCTCAGAATTACTTTTGGCATGACTGCTAGCGTTCTCAGAGTCAGAGTTGCGTCATTGCGAATGGGTGCCGGTAAAATGTTCTTAATTGATTTAAAACAGAAATACTGCTTTTGGCCACTAGATGGTGTAGAGTATCATCAACATTTCCTATAAGAGTTACCGCCATCTAGTGGTCAGTAGTGGTATTTCCTGTTTTAAATGAATGAAAAACATTTGACCAGTACAGGAACTAGCCCAAATATTGCTTAATATCTCTACAGTAACAAACAAAATCCTCAAAATCAGAGTGAACATGCCATACTCCATTTACTAGGCTTTCCGCATCCTCACAAATATAATTGAAGAAGGATAAGCAGATGTTGGAGAAATTTATTTTACCTTCCATTATATTTCACTGAAGCGTAAACTGTCAAGTTTACTAATTGAGATATTAGTCATGTTTTTTCTTTATTTGAAGGGTGTGTGCTTTTTTTGGTGTATCTAGTGTAGTTTTTTTTTGTAGCGCTTTTTATATTTGTTTCATTTTTGTTTTTTTACGACTTTGAAAAAAACCCCTAAAATAATGAGACTGGAGGAGGTCCAGGATAATTGAAATTTGCTTCCATAACCCCTAGGAATCATTTAAAGCCCAGATGTGATAAATGTAATAAAAGTACATTTGAGAACAGGCAAATACCTATTTTCATGCTAAAACGTTCAAGTGACTAATAGTTGGCTGTATTGCCACCCACCTAGAGGAAACAGACAGTGAAACCTACATAAAAGTGAAGTTAACTGTTCAGGTTGCTTATTACAAGGAAATTGGAACTTTTCTATTGCCACCCCAGTAATACCTGGCATTACCCTCCTGTGCAATTTACTGCTGAGAACCTGCAGTGACCTTTTCCATTAAACTCTGAGTCAGTGACAAGTCATTGACCCCTTATTTCACAAAGGAAACAGCAATCTAGCTGCAGTTTCAACAGATCTAAAAGCAGAGCACGTACTGTAGATATTTCTTAAAATATAGTCATTATAGGGTCCAGTTTATCAATAATCAATTTTTTATTTCTTTTAAACAACACACATGAAGGCATATAGAGGAAAAAAAAAAGAGCACAATACCTTTTGGACATCAGACACAGAAACGTCACACTGTGTATTAATCCATCCATCATATTATAGGGTCCAGTTTAAAATATGGAAAATAAAGCCCAATGTTTACTCCATAATAAAACTAGATGTATTTAATGTTTTTAGATTAAATATTTTAATGGACTTTAGTACATCCTTTTAGTCTGCTGGCATGCTGCTTTAGCTATTGTTAGTGCAGTGCATCTAATTAGACTGCAGGGGTCACTGTTTAGGTTCTGTAGGTGTAAAACATTATTTTGGCCTGCAGATGTCACTGTTTCAGTTAGGGCTGGTTCACACTGCCTCGACTTGTCGCCCCAAGTCACCCCAAGTCGCTTGACTTTAGAAATCCCATTAAAATGAATGGTAGCCGTCTTAACGTACACTACTGAAGTCGCTCCAACCAGTGGCGTATCATCCATGGGTGCAGGGTGTTCACTGAACACGGGCCCCGAGGCCTGGGGGGCCCCCAGTGCTCTGACCAACACTGCACTTAAGGATGATCTGTCCCTGGTTGACAGCCGGGGATTATCGGTGCGGTGTGGGCTTGCACACGGGCCCACTAATTTCATGATACGCCCCTGGCTCCAACTTCAAAAAAGGTTCCCTTACTACTTCAAGGTTACTTCTATCTGACTTGTGCCCATAGAATTCAATGGAAGTCACCTCCAAGTCAGATCACCCATCTACATTGAAGCGACTTTACAGGAAAAAGAAAATAATTTACACAGGTACTCCCCACGAATTACCCAAGCACCCCCCTCCCTCCATTGGCCACAGGGAAAGGTGCTTGGCATGGAGGTCACTTCAGGTTGCGTTGTAAGTCGCCCAAAGTTGCAGTGAAGTCGCCTTGAAATAGCGTTCAAATCGCCTACCAAAGTCGCCCCTGAAGTCGGATCGGTGTGAACCGGTCCTTAATGTAGGAAAATGATTGTTTTAGTTTACAGGTGTCACAGTTTGGGCTCTCTCACATTGGTGAGGGTGGGTGTCTGATGTGTTGGGAATACTAAATTTGTAATGGAGAGAGGGGGTGACTGTTGATCCACATATACTGTATGTAAAATATGTGAAATCCATGTTAGTATTTGCAGACAATTTATATTGCCATGTTCAGCCCAACTAAAAGCTGATGTAATCATTCAGCTGAACAAAAGATGGTGAGTTTCAATTAGGGGGTCCTTCCTGTAAATGTACAGATGGAAGAGGGTAGTACTTACCTAATAATTGTATAGCCAACACTGATTTTTAGTTTTGGATAGAGTAGGGAAGGGGTGAAACCAATGTCAGTTTCTGTTTTGCTTTCTATGTCCTGTTGGGAAAATTTCCCTTTTTTGAGCCAGAGACCCAAAAGGAAGCAAGAGGAAATTTGAGGGCAGTGAGGTTGAGCCATAATTTTACTGCCACCCCAACCACTCCCCCTCAACCTGCAAAGAGAGCAGGCAAAGTAATATGCATGCTGCTGCCACAAAGCTTAGCATAACGGCAAGGCAAAAATCATCCACCTATCACTCGTCCCATTCAACTGAATTTAACAAATGGTTGGCGATGGTGCTGGTTTTTAGGGGTTAAAACAAGTGATGAGGAGGTGACATGATGGCTCCTTGCTGCTTGTCAAACTCTCTCTGAATAATGATCCACAGTGATTTGCTTTTTAGAGGACACCACTAGTGAAAATGAGCCTTTAGACCATTGTCACTGGAACAGGTGTCCCTGTTCCCCTCATCTTTTTTTGTTAGGTGGCAGCTCAAAATTTCGGATCTCCCTTCACTTTCTTGCAAGATAATTCTAGAGGGTGAATCTTCTCATCAAGAACACTGGCAGCATTAAAAGCTTTCCAGACATTTTACAAGAAGACATTTTGGCTGCAGGGAAACTATGGGGTTGATTTACTAAAGGCAAATCCACTGTACACTACGAATGTGCTGCAAGTGCACTTGGAAGTGTAGTCATGTAGATCTGAGGGAAAGATATGAAATGAGGGGAAGCTCTGCTGATTTCTATCATCCAATCATGTGCAATCAAAAATGCTGTTTTATATTTTCCTTGCATGTCTCCCTCAGGTCTAAAGCGACTGCACTTCCAAGTGCACTTGCAGTACACTTTCAGGTGCACTTGCAGTGCCCTTGTAGTCAGTGGTGTATCATCCATGGGTGCAGGGTGTTCACTGAACACGGGCCCTGAGGGGTTGGGGGGCCCACTGTGCTCTGACCCACACTGCACCCATGGATGATCTCTCCCTGGTTCACAGCCAGGGATGATCGGTGCAGTGTGGGCTTGCACACGGGCCCACTAATTTCATGATACGCCCCTGCTTGTAGTGCAGAGTGGATTTGCCTTTAGTAAATAACCCTCCCCGTATATAGCTGTATGCCTGGAATCCAATTCATGCCAGAGAGGTCAGGATGGGTATCATGAAATTCTTTATGACATTAGAGGGGCATGGTATCCACCTTCTTTGTTGTGTCCAGCAATATAACACAGCAGCGGTTGGTTATATATGCACAAATCTGTCCAACTAAACCAAGGGAGCATTTTATTGTAGATTCTTGTTAATAAAGATCCCCAATTGGTATTATAACTCTAATGGCTGATTTTCATCTTAACACTGTATTTTTCTCTTCTCAAATGAATCAGTTTAACTTGCGGTCAGCACCTTGGAGGAAAACTGCATCTTTGCTTTCTAAATATTAAGTAGGGGCACCAGGCAGAAGATTTCAAACCTTCTCCTTCCCAATTGCGCACTTAAATAAAAAAAAAATTATGCAATCTTATGAATATACAATTCCTGGCCCGCTAGCTAAAACTCCAAAACGAATTCCCAGGGGATGTAATTATAATAATTGGGTCTTACGCAGTTTATGCTGCTTTTTTTCTGAAGCCTCTTTCATTTCCAGAGTATTTAAAAGCCTGCTGGAATAATAATGATGATAAAAGGGCAAAACACATGGACCTTTAAAGGAGTGAAGGCAAATAGATGCTGTTGAAGTTATTTTATTTTCCGCATCAGTGTACCTTGAGCAGGTGGATATTTATCTTGAGTCACGGAAAGACACTAAATGATTTAATCACAGTTTTTAGGTAACATCTGCTCTCAAATGCAATGCAGAATGTGATGAAAAGCAAGAAAGGAATATTACCATTTCAGAACTTCCCTTTCTACCCCCTTGGCCTGGTTTTTATACATACATTCTTGAAGATTTTCATATCAAATGAAGTGTCCATCTGCTATCATGAGATGGTATATTTTATTATTGTAGGAATAGGAAATCATTTTTTATGGGAAGTCATTGGCAGTGAATAAAAGTTGTCAAGGGGTCAGTGACAATTGAGAAACTTGCTGTTTTACCTTTTTTTGGTGAGCCATCCATCATAATTTTGCCTGTAGCTAAAAAAATTGATTGTTTAAATCTTTCTATTTAAAGCTGAATTATGGGCAAAAACTACTTTTGTACTTTGGCAGAGTAAAAATGAGCTAGCTGTAAAGAAATGTGCCCCACCTTTGACTGGTGCATATTTTTGTTCAGCCCACATTCTTCTGTCAAAGACAGATTTTTATCACTGAAACGTCATTCCGGCTGTATTACAGATATCACAGGAGGTCACTTTATCAGCACCTCCAGTTATAAAAAAAACATGAATGCGTTTCACTGAATGCAAGATGTTCTCTGAAAGGAGGAGGTCCAGATAAAGGTCACAATCTCCTTCTACCAATAACAGAACCCCTTGCACCAGGAGACCTCAACCTGGTTTTGTGGGCTCCTCAAAAACTGCCCTTCGAGCCTTTCAGGGATATCCCCTGTGGTCCCTCACTCAAAGGTTGCCTTCCACATTGCTAACCTCTTCACGACTTGTAGGCCTTATCCTTCCTAGTATGAATAACATAGTCTTGTGGTCTGTGGCCTCCTTTCTGCCCAAGGAGTTTTGCATTCTTATGTCCTGCTCCCAAAAATGCCAGGGAGATTTTTTTCCACTGTCTGGATGTGACTCGCACTGTGTGAGCCTACCTATTGGCTATGGCCTCTTTTAGACAATCGGATTATCTCTTTGTCATTCCCAAGGGTCCTAACTCTCATTCCACCATGGCTTAGTGTATTAAGGTTGCTCTCTATCCTGTTAAGGCACATTCTACCAGATCTGTTAGTGTTTCATGGGCTTTTCAGCATCAGGCATCTGTTTTCCAGATTTGCAAGTCTACCATTTAGTTTTCTTCAATCTGTCCTATTGTCTACTAAAACCTGGATGCAACCAACTACCAGTAGGCCATTGCTTGAAGGGGTTGCTATAGGTGGAAGGAACACTTGCTAGCTATAGTTTCTGACCTAGGCAAAGGGTGGAGCTCAAAAACATCATATTGTTTTTAGCAGATTTCTACTTGTTTGTTTGTACAGACAATTATGGAAAAGCACATGCAGTTGTTTCAGTCTGATGATTCCCCTGTCATCATTCGTCCTATGATCACTTGGGGGCAATGCTGTATCTTGGCCTAGGCCAACAAGGCCCAGGCCAAGGGCGGCAATTTGCATGGGGGCAGCACGAAAAGAGTCCCCGCCGGCTTGCACTTTTAGTGCTGCCAGTATGATAATACAGGCAGGGCCACCATCAGAAGGGGGGGCAGCCCATACATATGTGGGGGTCCGGGCGTCCCGAAGGGCCCAGGCGGCAGACCCCAACCAATGAGTTGTTGTGCGGGCAGCCGGCGTTCCGCAACTGTGGGGGGGGGGGGCATGGGTTTAGTCAGGTCTAGGGCAGCACAAAACCTAAATACACCACTGACACAGACTTATCCAGAGCCAAGAGGAGATCATCAGGCATGAGACGGAAATGGTCAGGAAGCTGTTATGTCATCAGGATATGAAGAGGCATAAACAATACAGAATTCTATAGAGGAAGAATTACCGAGTCATCATAACTCTGCAGCTCTAACCTGACTGTCATAGGAGGTCTGTGATAGAGGAGGAAACCCACAACCGTGGACAGGGGGGTGGGGGGGGGCGTCGCCACGGCAACTGCAGACGGGGGGACCGTTGCCACGGCAACCACGGATGGGGAGGACCGTCGCCACGGCAACGGCGGACAGGGAGGACAGTCGCCACGCATCCGCAGACAGGGAGGACCGTCGCCAAGGCAACCGTGGAGGGGGCCGTCACCACAGCAAAAGTGGCGGACGGGGGACCGTCGACGCGGCAACTACAGATGGGGAGGGCCGTCGCCACGGCAACTGCGGACAGAGGGACCGTCGCCAAGGCAACCGCAGATGGGGGACCATCGCCAAGGCAACTGCAGACGGGGAGGACCGCCGCCACAGCAACCGTGGGGGGGGGGACCGTCACCACGGCAAAAGCGGCAGATGGGGGACCGCCGCCATGGCAACTGTGGATGGGGAGGGCCGTCGCCATGGCAACCACAGACGCGGGGATGACCGGTCTCCAAGGCAACCGCGGATGGGGGAAGCGTCGCCAGGGCAACCGCTGACGGGGAGGACAGTCGCCACGCAACCGCAGACAGGGAGGACCGTTGCCACGGCAACCGTGGAGGGGGGGCCGTCACCACGGCAAAAGTGGCGGACGGGGGACCGTCGCCGCGGCAACTGCGGATGGGGAGGGCCGTCGCCACAGCAACCGCGGACAGGGGAGGGCCGTCGCCACGGCAACCGCGGACAGAGGGACTGTCGCCAAGGCAACCACAGACGGGGAGGACCGCCGCCACGGCAACCGTGGGGGGGGGGACCGTCACCACGGCAAAAGCGGTGGATGGGGCACCGTCGCCATGGCAACTGTGGATGGGGAGGGCCGTCGCCATGGCAACCGCAGACGCGGGGGCGACCGGTCTCCAAGGCAACCGCGGATGGGGGAGGCGTCGCCAGGGCAACCGCTGACGGGGAAAACCGGCACCACGGCAACCGCGGACAGGGAGGACAGTCGCCACGCAACCACAGACAGGGAGGACCGTCGCCACGGCAACCGTGGAGGGGGGCCGTCACCACGGCAACTGCAGACAGAGGGACCGTCGCCAAGGCAACCGCAGATGGGGGACCGTCGCCAAGGCAACCGCAGATGGGGAGGACCGTCGCCACGGCAACCGTCTGCGGAGGGGGTAGGCGCCAACGGAACCTCTGGCCAGCGGGGGCGCAGACGCCAACGGTACCGCTGCCGGGAGGGGTAGGTGTCAACGGTACCGCTGCCACGGGGTAGGTGGCGAAAACGGCACCACTGCCAGGGGGG
>BLSH010490831.1:43050-68166 GCA_018402905.1 Glandirana rugosa | reverse complement strand
ACACCAGCCATTAGGCCAGGGCTGGGTGTCTGGTCCTGTACCTTTTAGGGGGGATGGGCTCCTCCAGTCACCTGTCCTCCATCTATCCATTAAATTGCATGTGCTTCCATTGTGAAGCCTCTCATATATAGAGTTAGGACTGCAGTATACAGGGAGCCTTGACGAGGCCTGCAGCTTATGCATGCACTTGCAAATGTGTGTAACCAATCCCCTGCCTTTTAAACGCTACTGTTAGACAGGTGTATTTGTTTGGTGGCAGACTGGTCGGTAAGTTGAGCTTGGAATTCTGTGTTTTTTGTTTGTGGATGCCCCTCCATAGCTCCTTGCTGTAGTGGCCAGTTATAGGTGGTGGACAGTGACCTTTGTTTTGTATTGTATCTTTGGGCGCACACCAGGTGCACACCAGCCATTAGGCCAGGGCTGGGTGTCTGGTCCTGTACCTTTTAGGGGGGATGGGCTCCTCCAGTCACCTGTCCTCCATCTATCCATTAAATTGCATGTGCTTCCATTGTGAAGCCTCTCATATATAGAGTTAGGACTGCAGTATACAGGGAGCCTTGACGAGGCCTGCAGCTTATGCATGCACTTGCAAATGTGTGTAACCAATCCCCTGCCTTTTAAACGCTACTGTTAGACAGGTGTATTTGTTTGGTGGCAGACTGGTCGGTAAGTTGAGCTTGGAATTCTGTGTTTTTTGTTTGTGGATGCCCCTCCATAGCTCCTTGCTGTAGTGGCCAGTTATAGGTGGTGGACAGTGACCTTTGTTTTGTATCTTTTCAAAATGGAGATGTTGAAGGCCTTGCTACAGGCGATTGCGGCTCAGGGGGAACCAACCTCCAGGTCGCACAGGCTGCTGCAGTTCAGCGGGAGGAGAGTCGCTGACATCACGAGGCTCAGCAGGAGGAGAGTCACCAGGCCATCGCAGCACAGCAGGACGCGAATCATCAGGCCATCGCAGCACAACAGAAGAAGAATCGTCAATTTGCAGAGGCCCTGCTGGAATTAAAGGAGGGGTCCGCACCTCCTGTGACAGTGGAACTAAAGTTGGTACGCGCCTCTTACCACCTGCAGAAGATGACACCTGCGGATGATTTGGAGGCGTAGCTCACAACTTTTGAACGAGTTGCTCTTCGCGAAGGATGGCCAAAAGAACAGTGGTCGGGACTGCTAGCGCCTTTTCTGACAGGCGAGCCCCAAAAGGCCTATTTTGATTTGGAACCTGATAAGGCCCAGGACTTTGAGCCACTAAAATCGGGGATCCTCGCACGCTTGGGTGTCACCATGGCAGTCCGGGGTCAATGGGTGCATCAGTGGACTTACCGCATGTACCAGCCACCCCACTCACAAATGTTTGACTTAATCTATCTCACCAAGAAGTGGTTACAGCTGGAGACTTTGCCAGGCCCTCAGATTGTGGAGCGTGTGATCATGGACCGGTTTCTGGGTGCACTCCCTGTGACTTTGAGGAAGTGGGTCAGCTAGGGAGACCCTAAAATGGCAACCCAACTGGTGGACCTTGTGGAGAGATACAGTGTAGCTGAGTACTTGTGGTATCTGTCTGCGCCCCACTTCAATGTATCTAGGGGTGAAAAATCGCACAGCGGATCTGATAAGACTGTCCCAATGCTCAAGGGCGTCGGGAAGATTAATAAAACTGCTGTAATGACTAACAAGACTTTGGGCTCTAGACCTGGAGACTGGCCAAAGAAGCAAGAAAGGTCTTGGGGACCCTTGAGAGGACTGGGCATAGAGCACATACAGTGCTACAGATGCCATGCATTGGGCCATATTGTCGCCAATTGTCCCCTGAATGATGAACCCATGCAATGCAATTATACTTATGTGAATAGACACCTTTCTCTTTTTGCACAGGTCGCATGTACAGCATCATGTTCAAGTCACATAGAGAAGCAAATGTGGGTGATTGCTATTGATGGGGAAACCTTTCACTGCACTGCTTGACTCTGGTAGTGTGATAACGTTGGTCAAAAGCAGCTGTGAAAATCCGGCAAGGTTACACCCTTGCACTGTCAGTGTCATTTGCATCCATGGGGACACTCGTGACTACCAGACGGCGCTGGTTGAGATTAACACCCCTTGCGGCAGGGTGACCCATTCAGTGGGGGTGGTACCTTCCCTGCTTCATGAAGCCCTAGCGGGGAGGGATTTTCCCCATTTTTGGAGGTTATGTGGAGGCACAGGGAGGCTGGAAGATAGAGCTCCCCCTGCTGAGGAAGCATGGGAACTCTCTCCCGATCCTTTTTGCCAAATGGAAGGGGAGACTGATGGCAGGTCCGAGTAAGGAGGAGACCCTCTTCATTTTCCTGCAATGGCTGGGGAGCCGGGGGACCTAGAAGACAGCTGTCTGCCTGAGGTTAATAAACCAGAAAACATCTCTGACTAATGGGGAGAGTGAACAGAATGTGACCCCTGACTTAGAGGTTAGGAGGGAGGATTTTTGTACCGAGCAGTTACGAGATCTCACCCTCATTAGAGCCAGGGAAACCATTAAGGTGATGGATAGGGAACCTCTGGAACCTAACTGGGGGTGTATTTTCCCTACATGGCACTTAAAAACAATTTTCTGTTTCAGGTGGTAAAACACGGTGAGGAGGAGGTGGAGCCCAAACCCTATCGCCGGGTGGTGGAAGACTTGGCCCATGGTCATATAATGGGGGGATATCTGGGTATAGAGAAGATCAAGGAGAGAATAACCCAGAGGTTCTTCTGGCCTGGGTTACATGCGGATGTCAGGGAATATTGTGAATCACTTCCCGAGTGTCAAATTACTGCACCGTCCCCCCCATTCATTTTCATAGCCCACTTGTCCCACTGCCCATCATTGAAGTGCCATTTGAAAAAATTTGCATGGATCTGATGGGGCCAGTGGTAAAGTCTGCTCGGGGCCACAGCACATTCTGGTCATACTGGACTATGCATAACACTATCCTGAAGCCATCCCCTTGCGGAACACCTCTGCTAAGGCTATTCTCAAGGAGTTGGTCCAGGTGTTAAGTCGGGTAGGGATCCCAAAGGAGATCTTAATGGATCAGGGCACCCCCTTTATGTCCAGGGTTACCAAAGAATCGTGTAAATTGTATAAAATCTCCCATCTCCGTACCTCTGTTTACCACCCCCAAACTGACGGTCTAGTGGAAAGGTGTCACGTACCTGGTGGTTGAGTCTGGCTTATGCGGGGGCAACCTCTCTTGGTTCGAGAGCCCCTGGTAGTGTGGACAGGGAGTTCTGGAGCACAAGGGGGCACGAGGGCTGGACAAGTCTCTGATGGCTCGTGCAAGCTGGAGGATTGTGGTACAGTCCGGGTTGGCAACTGGCAGGCGGTGCAGTACAGAGGGATCAGGCAAACGGATTGTCGGGTACAAGTTGGGTCGGCAACGTGCAGGCAGCTGAAGTACAAAGGGAGCAGGCAGGAGCATAGTCATAAACAGGCCAGGGTTAGGGCAGGCAGCTATCAGCAAAGTCCACAGGAATACCCGGGGTCACAGAAGCAGGAAGTTTCTCAAGAGTAAGTGCAGGGGGGGTCACAGTTGCAGGGAAAGCTGTAGAATGGACAGCACTTACTTCTTGGTGCTGTCCGCTTAAATGGCCGCTATTGGCGCCATTGCCGGCGCACGCACACTTCCCCGGAAGCGCACAGGCTAATGAGCACGGACGCGCGCACATGCTACATGCGGCCGCGCACGGGAATGCCAATGCCTGAAGATGTATCCTTACAAAAGGTTTAACAAGACCTTCAAAAGTATGTTGAAAAAGGTGGTGGATAAGGATGCTAGAAATTGGGATTTTTTGCTACCATATCCCATGTTTGCCATATGCCAGGCATCTACGGGATATTCCCTGTTTGAACTCCTTGTATGGTAGACATCCCAGGGGGCTGCTAGATGTCGCAAAAGAGACCTGGGAAGGATAGGCCACCCTGTATAGAAGCGTCATAGAGCATATCTCCTTGATGCAGGATCGAATTGAAGCTATTCTGCCCCTTTTCCGGGAACATATGGAGCAGGCCCAGGAAGCCCAGAAATGGGTTTATAATCGGGGTGCCAAGACCCGAACTTTCAACCCAGAGTGCTGGTACTAGTCCCCACTGTTGAAAGTAAATTCCTAGCAAAGTGGCAGGATCCCTTTGAGATTATTATGGAAAGAGTAGGAGAGGTAAACTATACCATGTTAATCACTTAAAATCATGGAAGGACAGAGACACATTAGTGGCTGTGCCAACCCCTCAAAAGGACAGGGTATCAATGCCCCCGGACTTTACCAAACCTTGTCAGTGGTGCAACAAAATGACGTTAAAGAGTTTCTAAGTAAAAATAGAGACTTCTTCTCCCCTTTACCCGTAGTGACCCAGCATGACATAATTACGGAACCAGGTGTTCGCGTAAATGTGAAGCCTTATAGAATACCTGAGGCTAGGCGTGAGGCAGTTGCATGGGAAACCAAAAACATGTCAGATTTGGACGTAATAGAGGAGTCCCACAGTGACTGGTTGAGCCCCATAGTGCTGGTCCCAAAGCCCGATGGCATTATCAGGTTCTGTAATGACTTCACATAACCGAATAGCGTGTCCAAGTTTGATGCATCCCCGATGCCTCGGGTCGACGAACTTGTAGACAGGTTGGGAGATGCCTGGTACATAACAACCCTAGATTTAAGGGCTATTGGCAGGTACCACTAACAGAGTCAGCTAATGAGAAGACAGCCTTTTCCACTCCCGAGGGGACGTTTCAGTACAAGCGCATGCCGTTTGGTCTGCATGGTGCCCCTGCATCATTCCAGAGAATGATGGACAAGAGGTTGAGGCCACATCGCCCCTATGCAGCAGCTTATCTGGATCATGTAGTCATCCATAGCCCCGATTGCGAATCTCATCTACCCCGGGTACAGTACAGGCAGTAGTGGATTCCCTAAGGAAGGCAGGGCTCACGCCCAACCTGAAGAAATGTGCCATAGGCTTGGAGGAGGCCAAATACCTTGGTCACATTATTGGTCAGGGGTTGGTTAAGCCACAGACCAATAAACTTGAGGCAATCCAAAGGTGGCCCCAACCGCTAACAAAGAAGCAAGTGCATGCGTTCCTGGGGATCACGGGATACTACAGGCACTTCATTCCCAACTTGGCCACCATTGCCGTCCCTCTAACAGACCTGACGAAGGGTAGAGGGTCGGTCATGATGAATTGGAACCCAGAGGCAGAGAAGGCATTCCAGAGGTTGAAGCAGGCCCTTTGTGTACAACTGGTGCTCGTCACCCCGGACTTCTCAAAAGAGTTTGTCTTGCAAACAGACGCCTCTGAGGTGGAACTAAGGGCCGTACTGTCCCAGGTCAGAGACGGTGAGGATCACCCAGCTGTGTACCTGAGCAGAAAGCTCAACAAGCTTGAAAAAAATTATGCCATCGTCAAAAAAGAATGCTTGGCCATCAAATGGGCCTTGGAGGCCCTGAGGTACTATCTGCTGGGAAGACGTTTTAGGTTAGTCACTGACCATTCCCCCCTGAAGTGGATGTGTGACAACAGGGAGAAAAATAGTCGGGTGACTAGGTGGTTCCTGGCCCTACAGCCGTTTAAGTTCACAGTGGAACACCGGGTGGGAAGGCTGCAAAATAATGCGGATGTCCTTTCCTGGGTCCACTGGTTGGGACGATTTCTCAACTCCAGGAGCTTGAGCAGAGGGGGGGACATGTGACGTTATGCAAGGCGCAGTAGTGGACAGACGCTATTTGTCCCCCTGCATACGTTCGTTTTGAAGGGACCAAGATGGAATCCGGTCCAGGTGCTACCAGCCACCTTGGCAGGCTTAGTTCCGGAATGGATTTTGTAACTCTCTTGAGTCCACTCGCAGGTGCAGTTAAATGACAAGGAAGAGATCACAAGGGACCTCAGACCTAGAGTTGGTTGTCGCTCAAAGGACAGCAAAAGACGAAGGTTTGCTTTTGTTTGAGGGTGTCAAGGATAAGCCCAACATCGGATAGAGAGGTATCCTGCTGTATTAGTTTAGCGCCGGACGGCAAGGTTTTGTTTATTTTATGACTTGCAACCTTTTTGCTAAATAAAACTGGCAACCAGCCAGATTTTTAAGAAAGTTGGTCTTCCCGCTACCTTTTTCCCAGGAAAGGTGATCCACATGAGCTAATCTCCCACAAGTGTTACCGGTGGGATGGTTATGTATACAAAAAACTTTTAACCATATAGTGTATGTGACAGATTCACAGTGTTAGGCCTCTCATCTCTCATAGACGCCTTTCTTCCTGGCAGCAGCGTTTTTGTAGACGATTCTAAACACATCTAGACGCCTTTGGGCACTTCAAAAGCTTCGGTATTATTTAATGTCATTGGCCAGAATAATAATTTATTCTGGCCATGGAAATGAATGAATGCTCAAGCGTTTGACACGCCAAGCGTTAATGCACATGTAAACGTGTTTACACGCGTTAACCGTTTATTTTTCCAAAATGCTGCTGCTCCTGGACGTGCTGGAAGTGTTTATTTTTCTGCCTCTAAACACCTATATGTGCATGGACACATAAGTTAACATGCATGAGCATTTAAAGGCAGACGCCCCTAAGAGAACCATTAAAAACATACAGTGAGCATGAGGTCATAATCTGCTGTCTCCCTTGCAATGCTCATTGATTCCTCTTGCTTACCTCCACATCACTACTGTGTCCTGTTGTGTTGTGGAGATTGGTGGGTGAAACCACTGAATGCTGTGAGGGGCAAGTATTAGTTCCAGATGGAACTTCAACAGAAGATGTATCTAGCCATGTTTAGTGGTTTGGAGGCAGAAGAGGTGAGTATTCTCTTTATTCTTTTACAAGATTTTCTTTTATCAGCAACTATATTTAAGCCAAGATCAGGCTAAAAAATAGTTAAACTTAAAGTTCAGGGAATCAAAATAATATTTTTTAGCTTAATCCAGAAGGCCTGCAAAATCATCATGTAAGCCCATTCCTTTTTTTTTTTGTTTAACTTAGTGACAGCTTGTTAGACACTCAGCTGCCTAAAAGTCTCAGAACTCCCTACCAAAAAAATCTGTGTCCCCCTAAGAAAAGGACTAGGCAGAGATAGGATGATGTATGGGAATTTCCTACATTCAAATAGTTCTGTGAAATAAGACCAGGTTCATTGTGAATTCCATTTGGATAAAAGGCCTCTCCGATCTCTGCACAATGGCCGGGTGCCAGTGCCAACTTAACAAGCCAATAATGGTGGTAACACTTTCAATATATATATATTTATACGCCGTTACTCTTGTTATGCATGGAAGCAGTCAGTCAAAATTGACTGATGTGATGTCTGCCAAGCACATATCAAGATCCGCCTGGCTGCACCTAGGATGTGGCATTAAGATACAGAAAAAAAAAAAAAAAATAGGAAATTGGCAATTGTCATGAGGAATCCAGAACCTCATAAATTATTCCTTTAGAAGTGGCTTCTCCCTATGAGCTTTTGATTGTTAACTCTAAGCCGTAACTGGCACTTATTCTGCTCGTCGGGGCCTACATAATATATAGAGTGAGCTCAATGGAATACATTGCTGGATTCTCAGAAATATGATTAAAAATAAAGCGAAACAGTCCATCTGACATCTGGTGACATTCTGTTTTCTGCACGATGGGCAGGGGAAAAATAGGCTTTTCGATGAATGACTTGGCGCTGGGATGTAGACAGGACTCCATGGTCGCACAAATTAGATTGCTGCTACTTATACAATGGGAGCAGTCAACTCCCCAGTCAATTTCAACCTCCTGCCTAATTCATGAAGCGTGTGACATGGTCAAGCAAGCAAGAATTTAATGAGTGATGGAGATAATCTCGTAATAATTATCGGCTGTGTGGGAGAAGAATAACAACGTGTTACTTGTGATGAACATATTAAATCTGGGAAGACAATGAAGCAGTGAAAGAGGAACCTTACCTCCGTGTGCTATTTTTTTCTTTCCCCTTACCTAGTTTCCAGTTATCCTAAAAACTCATACTCACATGTCCATTGAATCAAGCATTGTCCTGTTCTAATCCACTGAAGGCCGCCCCACACACCGCCGTCTTCTTTACTTACATTGTCAGGAGGTGGCTGTATCAGCTGGTCCTTGATGATGCACAGCTCTACATGCTTAATGTATTCTAGATTTTCCTGAGGCCTAATGGGATGTGTGATTCTATGAGGCTTTGGGCAGCTGGGGACACCATTCTCATCTAGATGAGAACAGTGAAAGTATGGGCTGCACTCACAAAAAATATATATTTCTTGTGCTTAAAAAATATAGTGTCTGAGGTTTCTTTAAGGGGTGGGAGCAATATTGTTTGAAGTCAAAGTCCACTTTAAAGAGATATGTCAGCCAGAAAATATGCTGTACTTGGCTGCATGACCACTTCATTCCAGGCCATCCAAGGTCACATGGACTGTGGTTGTAGCAGTGTTGTTTTATTTGCTCAGTTTGTTCTTCACTCTGTGTTTTTGCAATTGCTCTGTCCTGAAAAAGTCATCAGTAAAGGTAGAGATCTTTAATCCACTGTCCCAATATCTCTACATGTCCTGGCTAAACAGTGTTTACATGTTAATAGAAAATAACTAATTTGTAAAAATTCCCTTTTTCTTGTACTAGTTTTGAATTACCCTGCCATACTATGGAAGCGAACCTAACCTTTTACCAGTTTACTACCTCCTTGAGTTTAAAACCCAACCCTGGGCTCCGCACCCCCAGTCCCCCATACTCCCGAGGCTCCCCAGCAGTATTTCATGTGTTTTTTTTCTTACCTGTTTCTTGCTGTGACATATTGGGTCCTCTTGCTCCTTGGTCTTCTTCTGGCAGTGGGCAGTCTTGAATAATGCAAAAAGGAGCGTTGACCTGGAGACACCAGTGACTCTCTGCTGAAAGACTGAAATGAATGTACAATGTATATGTAAAGCGCTGCATAAATCAACAGCGCTATATAAGTACCTGAAATGAATAAATACACTGTAGGGTGCCACACTTAGGGGAAGGACAATGATATGCTGCATTTATGGTCTTTATGCTTTCAGTGATTCTGAGTGTTGTCCAACCCAGGAGAGGACACCATGTGACTGTAAAGTGGTATTGCTTAAGACAGGTTCAGATTGAATATAAGTAATGCAACACCTGGGGTACATTTTAAAGAAAAAAATACATCACACTCTACCGTGATTATGTCAACATACCTAACTAATATGAATTTAAACAAGGATTTACGCTATTATTCATCATATTATAATGATTGAACCCTACCTTTTCATAGTGAGGAGGCTAAAAGTCCATCTGGAGGTCCAGGAGCTTGTGTGCTAGCTAAAATAGTCCAATATGCAGCGCTTAAAAGAAAAAATAGTCCATAGGATAGAGCCTGAATAGGGAAGGTAGAAATCCCAGCACCAACTTCAGTGTGAATTGAAAGCACACCACACCACTGTGTACAGCCAGTCTCCTTACCGGATCCACAGTAAAGTAGTGCATGAAAATCAATATCCAGCTTATTTTTTGCAATATTGGACTATTTTTATGTTTTGAATGATCAATCAAGATTATGTCAGCTGCTATTCGATCTTCTTGTGTGTAGCGCAGATTTTATTTATTGCTTTCGAATTTATCAAGCTAAAATAGCACTGGAATGAACTGGTAAACAATGTTTTTGGCCAGATAACATTCTTATCAGTGGAGTGAGAAGATATTCTGATACCATGAATCTTCCTCATCTTGGTTGAATCTTGGTTCAGAGTTCCGTACCAAGCTGGCCAGAGCGTTCAGTGTACACAGGCACAGCTTGTCAGCATCAAGGAGTGATTTCCCCACTCCCTTTTTGTTTTCTCACAGACACATGCTGGATGCAGCCTACTCTGCCTTTTCCCTCACTGTAGTTGGTGTATTGAACTTAGCCAATTAGGAGAGACTGTGAGAGCAGAGGAGAACTCTGGGAAATGGAGTCTGCAGAGGGAGTGATTGTATTGTGAGTCATGGTTTAAAGACTACAAAGTCCAGCAGCCTTTGGAGCAAAAGGGAAGGTATTGACTGTGGGAAGTTTCTGGAGAGCTCAGAGCCACCACGAGGGAGGAAGGAGTCAGTTGGAAGACGGGGAGCTGCCACCTGGATGAAGGAGGACCCGGGATGCTGTATCCAGGGGTGGATGGGGGAACTCGAGGACCTGATCGAGAACCCAGAGAACCCTTTGAGCACCGGTGACAGTGGGGTCATACCAAAGGGACGGTGTCAGTCGGACATCCAGCTGAACGGAGCAGCGGTGTGCCGGTGAGGCCTTACTGGCATTGGAGTGCGTGAGAGGGCTATCTGCCCAAAGAAGCTCTAAACTCTTCACTTTGTTTAACTTCTACTTCCCCCTCTTAGCCCAGTTACAAAGAGACTGCAAGTCTGTGGCATTCTCAGGCTATGACAAAAGTATCTTATTCACTATTCTCTTTCTTCTCTAGTTCTGGGATTACAATTTTGAGTACCAAATTGGAAGTATTGAGTTCACTTTACTCTAGGAAGATCTTAAGTGCACCACCATAAAAAGACTAAAGGGCCCTGTCAGTATACGTGACATTAATAGCTTGCAAGCTGACCTATACAAGGGGGACATTTTTTAGTGCATTGAATTAAGGTATTAGTGTGAAGTTGTCAATTCATGGGACTGTGGTGCCAGGGGGAAAGAGAGAGGAGATTGTTGCAAAAGAGTACAAGTCTCTCCTGAACCCTCGTCCCACTTGGATTCATATAGCCCAGTCTGTGTTTGGGATGCTAAAAGCTGTACAGATGTTTATATCATAACTGTTTATCTTTTCATAAGAATTTACCTCTGCTCTTGTGGCCGCCCGTACATAAAGGGGACCCCCGGGAGCAGATGAAGGGATTTCCCATCTTGTACATATAATTGAAATCCTTTGCTTTTTGTACCAATACCACAAAATTGTTATACGTTCATGCTGTGACTGTTCCTATATCCTCTGTTTAGCAGTCCTACAGTAAACTTTACTTTTTCTTGCATTCATTTAAATCTGTGTCAGTGGTGGTAATATTCGTGTTCTGTTATAACCAGGTGTGCCAGTGGGGTAGGGCTTGTTCTTAGGGTTGAAAAGGCAGAGTAAGAAACCCGTATTAATCAAGCAGCTCCTGCAGGGCGTAGCTCTACATCAGCATATGCAATACACCAGAAATTCTGAAAAGTCTACCTAAGGTACCCATGACCAATTTAGAGAGTGACAGACTGTAGTAATATACCAGCAACAGTAACATTAATGTAAACCTGTTACGTATTGCAAAAATGTGATAAAAAATGCATAAGCAGAGATACAACTGCAAGAGATATAGGTAGCTGAATATTTCCCATAAACATCAAACTTGCTCATCTGACCTCCTGTCATCCGAACCTTCCTATTAGTTTTTGTGGTTGTCCATAACTTTAAAGCACCAGTATTAAGGAGGAGCTAAGTTCAACTGTCAAAATAAGCATGTGGTTTTCACTAAAGGTAACTTCTGTAAATTCTTTTTTTCTTTTATCATGAGCTCAGATTCACTTAAGTTCACATTAACAATTGATACCTTGAATGGGATTTTCTTTTGAAATCCCATGCTTACTGCTCAACAGTTCTGCTTTCAGATAACGGTCATAGTGGCAGCGCCTCTGTTTGCTTGTTCCTAGTGTCCTGGAATAAACAAATGACAGTGAAAAGTCTGCATTCCTAGAACCATGTAACACTAACAACTTTGTAGCAGGTACATTTCTCCCAATGATTTCTTCTGGTGATGTGTAGCTACATTGGATAATAATTTAGTAGCTACTGTAACTGGCGATTCTGTCGTTAGCCCAAAGGCTGCAAAATGATTGGGCTACATATCACTTGGTTCAAAAATTCAAGAGAATGTCCGGCGATTTAGCCATATTATTTTTGACTACAGACAAAACGTGTCAGAAGTGATGTCAGATGCCAAAACCGGCAGTACCCAGGGGGCCATTTTGAGTGTTGGATGTCTGTGTACCTTCGTACATGTAAGCATGTTGGTGGAGAATAAAGCTGTTTTTACGGGATTTTCTGCATTATGAGCTCTTTTTGCTTTCTCCATTTCCTTTAACTATTGATCTATGGGGAGGCTGGGTACTGAGAAGACCAGGAGAGAGGCTTAGTTTACCAGATACTGTGCTTAAGGGATACATTTTGGTAAGGCGTTTAGCACACATAAAGGTGGCAGGTGTGTATGAACCATAGATGTGCACTTTATGGGTGGTATTAATATTGAGCACTGAGAAGATTGGAAGAGAGGTCTAAAATTACCAGATTTTGTACTTTAAAGGACCTACCTCTGGTAAGGAGTTAGTACACATTAAAATGGCAAGTGATGTGGGAATTACAGGTCTGCACTTTATTATTGATGTAAATGTGAGCGTGATTTATTTATTCATATGGTTTGCAGTGTTAATCTTTACAGTACTATACTATTTTGATTTTTTTTTTTTTTTTGTGTTTGTAGTTTTTGGGTCTTTCTGCTTACCAGGAAGATTGACATGTAAATTAAGACGCTCTCTGCCTACCAGGGAGCAAGGATCCATTGATACGGTCTGCTCATGGTGTTCATGTGCCATTCATGTTGTCTGAAAGTTTCACACTGGTCCAATAGGGAATAGGGGGGCATTTTGAACAGTGGGAAGAAACCTGACTGATGAGGGCACAGGCTTTGTTACAGCCCTGGCTATTGGCAAAGGAAAGTGCCTCGATGCATGCTGGGTATCTGTATAAATGCCAAGGGCACATGTGCTTGGGGTCTTCAGCTGGAGAATGGGGCCCCTCCTCTGTAAAAGCTGCCATGTGGCATTGGGTGTCTGACCTAAGGGCCTGAATCTGAGAATAGATGTCCTGCTGAGCTGAGTGGAAGGGAGACACGCTACTAAAAAGGATCTGTTTCGGTCTACACTGAATACAGATCATTGTCTTGGGGCTTGTCCTGTGAGGGCTATCCTTTCAGCTATTAGAGTCAGAGGACGGGTGCCAGTGAAAGGGAATGCTAGTGAGTGTCCTGAAGATAAACCGTTTCATCAAGTCTGCTGTCAGAGCAAGCAAAGGACTTATCCTTCCCATACAAGTGTTGTATGGTATAGCAGCGAGTCTGTTACCACACCTAATCTGTGACGCAGAGTGAGAGTTGTCCTCAGTTGTAACTAGTTCCAGTTGGAGTATCCCACTATTCCCTTCTCCTATCCAAGTTCCAACAACAAATACCAAAAAAACCAAACCCCTGGATTTATTATTGGAAACAAACAAATGAGAATACGAGCGGTTGTGTGAAAGCCCTTAGCAACTGTGGCAAGATAAGAAGGGGAAAAGCCCAGGGAAGTCTACACACAGAAAACCCTACAGGGGCAGTGCTACAAACAATATTGAGAGGAGGAACACTAAGGGATGTTGATCCACTGACCTACCTGAAGTGGAATGGTATGCGGTTTTAATCTGGATATTTAGTAAGAGACTGTACAAGTGGTGTGTGGAGCACTTTACCACTTGTGGTGCACTAATGTTGGTATGTTCACATGTGAGCACAATACAGATAGTTTCCATTTATTTATAAAATACTACACTATATCATATGAGTTTCTTTTGGGTTTCAGATGTGATGAGTTGAAGATATTTGGGAAGCAAAGGTGAATAAAGGAGAAGACACACAGTTGGTGATTTTGAAAGTTTATTGGACCCATTTGACATAAGTGGATTGATAATCTAGTAAGAGGTCTGGAAAGTCATCTGCAGGATAATGCTCACCTTTCATAACTGTTCCTGAAGCGCTGGATATTCTCTTGAATTTTTGAACTGAGTACGCCAGGGGCATTGGTGGTCTATTTGGCTGCTTGAAAGGCTCTGGGAGGCACTTGTGTGCTGGTGAACTTTAGCAACACAGACTTTTCATTGACTGCTATTCATTTTTTCCTATCAGAAAAAAAACGCTAAAGTAAGCGATTCTATGCCAGATAGCAAGGATAACTTGCCACAAATTTGTGGCAGTGTTGAATTGTAAGTCTGTTAACTTGCTGCACATTTTCATTGGCAAGTTGTACACTTGCAGAGCACTTGAAGCACAAGTTCTAGTTGACGCTTTTCCAATTTGTAGCAAGTTTGCGTGGCAAGCATCTAGCAAGAGCAAAGTTGCAGTGGTGAGTCTACAGCATGAGCTATGCAAGTCTACAGCATGAAAATTCAGTCACAGTGACCCCTGTGGTGGGATGACTATTGCACAATATAACTGAACCAGAACTTGCAGTAGACTTACAGAATGTTTGCAAAGAAAGTTGATCTGGAGTCTTGGAAAGCAGACTTGCTGCAATTGTACAATAAACTTGTGAAGCCTGGCAAGTCTAGCAATAGCTTAGCAAGTCATTTTCAAACTTGCAGCACAATTGCTTGCTATCTGGGGTGGCTGATACATTTCCCTGGTACAGAATCACCAGTGTGACAATTGTTTGATCTCTAGCCATGTCATTAGTCAGTGATTGAGAGGGTACAAAAGTAAAAAAAGTATTAGCACGATGGCTAGGCTACAGAAGGAGAAGTCACCAATCACAGTCTTCATATTGTTTATGACAGGTGAAATGTAGCCATATTTAAAGCTGAACTCTGGCAAACATCTAAATACGCTGATGAAATACACATAAGGGATCTGTTTAATTTCCACAGCTTGGCCACATAGCATAGCCTAATCTGGAAGGACAGGAGACCTGATTTTTCACAGCTCCCCAGCCTGTGATTGGACAGTGTAGTAGTAGTATTCTCCTTTAAGGGGGTGTGACGGAGGGGGGTCCTATGCCTACATAATTTTGCTAATAGGTGTCCTTCTTTCCTATTTTAAAAATGTGGGAGGTATACAGAATACATACATTTAATGATGTATCATTGAACACAGAGCTACATTAATCTTTGTCTTTTATTTCTGCCTGGATTTCAGCTTTAGGCGGGACTGTGACACAACAAAACAAATGTGGCTGTCAGCTCATCAAATACGGTCACATTTCAGGTAATAAAGCACCTAGACGGTGAGATGGGCAAACTGGTGTTTACCTTTCACACAGTCTGCTTAGTTCACCTTTCCATCCTTTTGTGCTCTGAATATCCTGGCAGATTGTAGCTGTAATGAGCACTGTGGGAGCCCAGCCAGGTGGGAAGTGTTAAATCCTTCGGCTCATGCAGGATCTGCTGTCACACACCACACTTTCTATATAAAAATTCAGAAGATTCTTTTGAGGTCTTAAAACTCTCCCTGGGCAAGTGATGCTGCGTAACCCTTTATCAGCTGGCTGATTTCTTAGGAATGAGCACCTCTGATGTAAATATAGAACCCGGAAACCTACCAAACTTAACAAAAGTCACGCATATATCCAATTTATAAATAAAAAGATTTTCTTTCGGGTATATCATGAAATAATGAGTCATTCTAGGCACATTTATTCACTTAGGCTTGCTGATTATGAAAGTTATAAATATTTGCAATGCCAGGTGAATTCCTGGAGTATATAAATGCATATCTAAAACTAAAGTATGTCTGGGCAAAAAAAACAAAAAACATATTCACTACATCTCTAAAATACATGCACATTTCTCCAGGTTCTGTTTGCTTATAATGCTGCATGTATAGCTATCAGCCCTGCCCAGCTCAATTATGTGGGCTACCGAACACCTCCCCCTTATGTTATGGAGATGAGGAGAGGGGAAAGTGTTCTATAGTCCTAACTTGCTTCTTGTCCTAGAGCAGGGTTTCTCAACATGGAACCCTAGGGTTCACCGAGAAGTCCCCAGGGGTTCTGCCGCAATCTACTCGTCAATCACAGGCAGCTGACGGCTAGATCGGGTCCCTGCTGAGCTGACACATGCAGAGTGGAGGGGGAAGCGGCTGTAATGAGACCTCTGGTGGCACTAGGGTTGCCACCTCCTCCCTTTAAAACTGAACACATATTAATTACACAGGTTCTGTGGCTGATTAACCACTTGCCGACCGCCCGCCGCAGCATGATGGCGGCAAAGTGGCTCGTTATCGCAAACCTCCATCACCTGATGGTGACTGCGATAACTAGCATTGTGAGCGCGTGCGCGCCGCCGGAGGCGTGCTCGTGCGCTCACTGTGTTCCAGGGGGGCCAGGGAGGGGGTAGGGAGGACTCAATCGCCACCAGATACCTGCGACCCCCCCCCCCCCCCGGAGCGCCAGAATGGAGGTCTGTGTATGTAAACACGAATCTCCGTTTTGACAGAGGGGGAAGCCCTGTGATTACAGGCTTCCTGTATATGGAAGCCGTGATCACTCCCCTTCCCCTGCCAGCCCAGCCCCCATACAGTTAGAACATACTGAGGGAACACAGTTAACCCTTACAGCACCCCCTCCAGGTTAACCCCTTCACTGCCAATGACATTTACACAGTAATCAGTGCATTTTTATAGCACTGATCGCTGTATAAATGCCAATGGTCCCAAAAAAGTGTCAAAATGGTCCAACATGTTCGCTGAAATATCGCAGTACCGCTAAAAAATCGCAGATCACCGCCATTAGTAGTAAAAAATAAAAAAAAAATAAAAACCCCAGAAATTAATTCTCACCATTCGTAAACGCGGCAACTTTTGCGCAAACCAATTAATAAACACCGATTGCAATTTTTTTTACCAGAAATATGAGGAAGAATATAAATTGGCCAAAACCGATGAAAAAAATGTTTTCTTATATTTTTTTTGGATTTGTATTTTAGCAAAAAGTAAGAAAATTTTTTTTTTGCAAAATTGTCGCTCTTCTTTTGTTTTTTTGCGGTGATCAAAAATGACTCAGCAGTGATCAAATACCACCAAAAGAAAGCTCTATTTGTGGGAAAAAAAGGGCGCAAATTTTGTTTGGGTACAACGTCGCATGACCGCGCAATTGTCAGTTAAAGTGACGCAGTACCGAATCGCAAAAAGTGCTCTGGTCCTAAAGTGTGAAAAAAAAAAAAAGTGGTTAAGGTGGAAATTAAACTCACTTGGTGCCTTATCTGCATTAAATTAGCCGCAGAACCTGTGTAATTCATATGTGTTCAGATTTAAAGGGATGAGGTGGCAACCCTAGGTGGCGTGCTGCTTCCTGCCGACCCCTCTTTCTCTCCCATCCAGCCCAGGTGCTTGTATGTGACATCATCTGGGATGGACAAGAAAAGAGGAGGGGTGGGCAGGGAGCAGTGCTTCCCATGCTACTTTGCATGTGAAGGAAACTACTATCAATGTACCCTGATGTGTGCCCTGTGATGTACCCTGCTGTGTGCCCCATGATATACCCTGCTGTGTACCCCTTGATGTACTCTGCTGTGTGCCCCATGCCCTACTGTGTGCCCTGTGTTCTGCTGTGTGCCCCATGACGTGTCCCATGCCCTGCTGTGTGCTCCATGATGTTCCCTGCTGTGTGCCCCATGATATGCCCTCCTGTGTGCCCCAAACTGTGCTCTGCTGTGTTCACTATAATGCCCACCTGCAGTGTGCACTGTAATGTGTCCTGCAGTGTGCCCTATAATGTGCCCTGCCATGTGCCCCATAATATGTCCTGCTGTGTCACATGTTATAACCTCCTACTCCCATGAAATATACCTTGCTGTGCCCCATATTGTGCCCTCCTACTCCCATGTAATATGCCCTGCTATACCCTATAATGTGCCTTGCTGTTCCCCAAGATGTGCCCTCCTTTGTGCCTCATAATGTGCCTTACTGTGTGCCCCATAATTCACCCTGCTATGTGCCCCATAATGTGCCCTTCTGTGTGCCTCATAATGTGCCAAGCTGTGTGCCCCATAATGTGCCCCTTTGCACCCATGTAATATGCCCTGCTGTACCACATAATGTGCCCTGCTCTCCCCATGTAATATGCCCTGTTGTGCCCCACAATGTGCCCTGCTGCCCTCCTGTAATGTGCCTTGCTGTGCCCCCCCCCCTGTAATATGCCCTGTTGTTGCCCTATAATGTGCCCTCATGCTCCCCAGTAAGGTGCTCTGCTATGCCCCATAATGTGTCATGCTGCCTCCCCCCATGTAAGGAGCCCTACTGTGACCCATATAATTTGCCCTGCTGCTCCCATGTCGTGTGTGCCCCCCTTACCCCGTACCCTGCTGTACTAACCTCCTGTACACTGCCTTGCTGAACCTCTGTACTCTGCCCCGCTGACCCATATGTGCCCTGACCTGCTTGTGGGAGGGTGCAGCGGGGTGCGGTAGCAGTAACTTAAACACAGTCCAGATGCAATATAAAACTTGTATTGTAGTCAGTGTAACAGTTCACAACAAGCCCGGCGGGAAGGCAGCCCGACCAGGAACACTTACAGATGAACAGCAGCATGTAGCAGAGCAGATCTCAGATGAACTGACAGCATCTGTCATGTAGGGCAGAATACAGCCTGGCCAGTCTGTTACTAAGCTTGCAGGCTTCCAGAAAGAGTGGATGATCCCTACGCTTTCCTTACTCATCTGGGACCTCTCCCTGCCACTATTACTGTCCCTAACAGAAGGGTGAGCTGTCTCTACAGTACCCACATGCTAAATGCAAGCCAGACTCAGGAGCCAGGGTCTTAAATGAATTCTGCTTGACCCAAGATGGACGCACATGGGCTCACATGGGCAGCATTCAACCAGTTCGCTGCCTCAGTTACCCAGAAAACCATAGATGAATCATATTTCTCTTGACTTTCTCTCCCTCTGCACAGCTGCTGCGGTTGAGAGCCACCTGCAGTAGAGAAAATAGACTACACATGACTACACATGTCTACATGCTGACTCCTATACTTTGCCATGCTTCCCCCCTGTACTCTGCCCTGCTGCCTTAAAGCAAGGAGATGACCGCACACATGCTGCACCGGTTTGCTGGAAAATGTTTGTAAATTTATTCAACAAGATACATCACAAAGTGACAAGCATAATGACAGATACCGGCATGTCCATGGATGACAATGGGTCTGCCCTGCTGCCCCCTATATGTTGCTTATCTCAGAATCGACCCAGAATTGAGCATCTGTTCAGAAAGATCAGTTGATCAGCGGTTTTACTGCCCCTTTGACTACTTCTTTAAAGCTGCAACAGTGGCCAGACCTAATTTTACACAGGTTGAGTTGGGGGACAGTACCGAAGCCGAACGCGCCCCATTCAAGTGAATGGGGCCATGCAACAACTGTGTGTAATGCATACGATTGTGGCGCAGTAGTAGAAGATATGTCACCACCCAGCTGCTTGCCAACTGTCCTCTGAAATGCAATCCATCGCAAATCATTTTTCAGGGGTGGCAAGGGATGCCACAAGTGTGATTGAGCCCTTAAAGGCTTCTTCTGCCTGAAATTGCTCATAATAAGGAACTGTGAGTTTTACATATATTTCCTACATGTAAATACAGCAGAAAATGTCTTACATATAGATATGGGAAGTACTATTATTATCTCTTTTGTGTAAAGCTAATCAGTATTTATAGTTTAGCGATCCTTTAACCTCAGCATAATAGCAGTATCACTAGAGGCTAAGACCATATTTTCAGGCCACACTGCTGCGGCCAACGTGTCCCCAGATCTATTTAAAGGACTTTCAGCGTGCTGACATGAAGAGTAATTACAGCATTTGGGGCTCCCAGCTGAGGCCGGAGAATGCAGAGTGGAGCAGGATTCCTGGATTCTGTCATACGAATCGCATTATTCCTACCTCTGCACCTGCCTTCGAGCTGTCGGGGGCATTGAATCTCAGTCGGAGAAGGCTTGAATAAGAGACTTCAGTAACCTGTAACACATCAAGTCGGGAACACATGCTTCTTCTCTGGGAAGGAGAACTGTGATCAACCAGTAGAGAAGAATATTATTTTCTAGGTACTGATCTGTTTTAAAATAAAGTGAACTTTATTTCCGAAGGCTCGGAAATGAAACAAGCTACTATGTGTTAAAGTGTATCTAAATCCAAGAACAAAATGAAATACAGTTGTGCTCATAAGTTTACATACCCTGGCAGAATTTATGATTTCTTGGCCATTTTTCAGAGAATATGAATGAGAACACAAAAACCTTTCTTTCACTCATGGTTAGTGTTTGGCTGAAGCCATTGATTATCAACTGTGTTAACTCTTTTTAAATCATAATGACAACAGAAACTACCCAAATGTCCCTGATCAAAACTTTACATACCCTGGTGATTTTGGCCAGATAACATGCACACAAGTTGACACAGAGGGGTTTGAATGGCTATTAAATGTAACCATCCTCACCTGTGAACTGTTTGCTTGTAATTAGTGTGTGTGTATAAAAGGTCAATGAGTTTCTGGACTCCTGACAGACCCTTGAATCTTTGATCCAGTGCTGCACTGATGTTTCTGGATTCTGAGTCACGGAGAAAGCAAAATAATTGTCAAAGGATCTGCGGGAAGTAGTTGAACAGGAAAGGGATATAAAAAGATAACAAAGGAATTGAGAATGCCAATCAGCAGTGTTCAAACTCTAATCAAGAAGTGGAAAATGAGGGGTTCTGTTGAAACCAAACCACAGTCATGTAGACCAACTAAAATTTCAGCCGCAACTGCCAGGGAAATTGATGGGGATGCAAAGAAAAAACACATATAACTTCAGGTGAAATAGAGGACTCTTTGAAAACATGTGGTGTGGCTGTTTCAAGATGCACAATAAGGAGGCACTTGAAGAAAGATGGGTTGCATGGTTGAGTTGCCAGAAGAAAGCCATTACTACACAAATGCCACAAAGTATCCCGCTTACAATATGCCAAACAGCACAGAGACAAGCCTCAAACCTTCTGGCACAATGGCATTTGGAGTGATGATACCAAAATGTAGCTTTTTGGCCACAACCATAAATGTTACATTTGGAGAGGAGTCAACAAGGCCTGTGAAACACAAAGGTGGATCGCTGATGTTTTCAGGATGTGTGAGCTGCAAAGGTACAGGGAATTTGGTCAAAAATTGATGGCAAAATTAATGCAGTATGTTATAAAAAAAATACTGGAGAAACATTTGCATTCATCAGCCAGGAAAGCTGTGCATGGGACATACTTGGACATTCCAACATGACAATGATCCAAAACACAAGGCCAAGTCGAGCTGTCATTGGCTACAGCAGAATAAAGTGAAGGTTCTGGAGTGATCATCTCAGTCTCCTGACCTCAATATCATTGAGCCACTCTGGAGAGATCTCAAACGTGCAGTTAATGCAAGACAGCCCAAGAATTTCCAGGAACTGGAAGCTTTTTCCAAGAGGAATGGGCAGCTTTACCACCTGAGAAGATAAAGAGACTCATCCACAAATACCACAAAAGACTTCAAGCTGTCATTGATGTTAAAGGGGGCAATACACGGTATTAAGAACTGGGGTATGTAAACTTTTGATCAGAGTCATTTGGGTAATTTCTGTTGTCATTATGATTTTAAAAGAGTAAACACAGTTGCTTGATAATAAATGGCTTCAGCCAAACACTAACCATGAGTGAAAGAAAAGTTTTTGTGTTATCATTCATATTCTCTGAAAAATGGCCAATATATCATAAACTCTGCAAGGGTATGTAGACTTATGAGCACAACTGTATATTGCAGCTTACCAGCCCATACAGTGGGGCAAAAAAAGTATTTAGTCAGCCACCAATTGTGCAAGTTCTCCCACTTAAAAAGATGAGAGAGGCCTGTAATTTTCATCATAGGTTCACTTCAACTATGAGAGACAGAATGAGAAAAAAAATCCAGAAAATCACATTGTCTGATTTTTAAAGAATTTATTTGCAATTTATGGTGGAAAATAAGTATTTGGTCAATAACAAAAGTTCATCTCAATACTTTGTTATATACCCTTTGTTGGCAATGACAGAGGTCAAACATTTTCTGTAAGTCTCCACAAGGTTCTTACACACTGTTGCTGGTAGTTTGGCCCATTCCTCCATGCAGATCTCCTCTAGAGCAGTGATGTTTTGGGGCTGTCGCTGGGCAACACGGATTTTCAACTCCCTCCAAAGATTTTCTATGGGGTTGAGATCTGAAGACTGGCTAGGCCACTCCAGGACCTTGAAATGCTTCTTGCGAAGCCACTCCTTCGTTGCTCGGGCGGTGTGTTTGGGATCATTGTCATGCTGAAAGACCCAGACACATTTCATCTTCAATGCCCTTGCTGATGGAAGGAGGTTTTTGCTCAAAATCTCACGATACATGGCCCTATTCATTCTTTCCTTTACATGGATCAGTTGTACTGGTCCCTTTGCTGAAAAACAGCCCCAAAGCATGATGTTTCCACCCCCATGCTTCACAGTAGGTATGGTGTTCTTTGACTGCAACTCAGCATTCTTTCTCCTCCAAACACAACAAGTTGAGTTTTTACCAAAAACTTCTATTTTGGTTTCATCTGACATTCTCCCAATCCTCTTCTGGATCATCCAAATGCTCTCTAGCAAACTTCAAACGGGCCCGGACATGTACTGGCTTAAGCAGGGGGACACGTCTGGCACTGCAGGATTTGAGTCCCTGGCAGCGTAGTGTGTTACTGAGTGTAGCCTTTGTTACTTTGGTACCAGCTCTCTGCAGGTCATTCACTAGGTCCTCCCGTGTGGTTCTGTGATTTTTGCTCACAGTTCTTGTGATCACTTTGACCCCACGGGGTGAGATCTTGCGTGGAGCCCCAGATCGAGGGAGAATATCAGTGGTCTTGTATGTCTTCCATTTTCTAATAATTGCTCCCACAGTTGATCTCTTCACACCAAGCTGCTTACCTATTGTAGGTTCAGTCTTCCCAGCCTGGTGCAGGTCTACAATTTAGTTTCTGGTGTCCTTTGACAGCTCTTTGGTCTTTGCCATAGTGGAGTTTGGAGTCTGACTGTTTGAGGTTGTGGACAGGTGTCTTTTATACTGATAATGAGTTCAAGCAGGTGCCATTAATACAGGTAATGAGTGGAGGACAAAGGAGCCTCTTAACCCCTTGCCGACCCCCGATCGGCAATTGACGGCGGCAAGGTGGCTCGTGAGCGCAAATCGCCGTCATATGACGGCGGCCGCGCTCACGAGCCTAGTGAGCACGCGCACGCCGCCGGAGGCGCGCCCGCGCGCTCACTATGTTCGGGGAGGGCCAGGGAGCGGGTGCGGCGGCTTCGATTGCCGCCGGCTACCCGCAATGGCCCCCCCCGGAGCGAAGGAACGGAGTTCCGTGTATGTAAACACGGACCTCCGCTCTGTGTGAGGGGGAAGGGCTGTGATCACAGCCTTCCTGTATACGAAGGCTGTGACCACTTCCCTTCCCCAGCCAGGGCAGTCCCCCTACAGTAAGAACACGCCCAGGGAACATAGTTAACCCTTAGAACGCCCCCTGCAGGTTAACCCCTTCACTGCCAATGGCATTTACACAGTAATCAGTGCATTTTTATAGCACTGATCGCTGTATAAATGCCAATGGTCCCAAAAAAGTGTCAAAATAGTCCGACATGTCCAAAAAAAAAAACCCCAAAAAGGAATTCTCATCATCCGTAAACGCGGCCACTTTTGCGCAAACCAATCAATAAACGCCAATTGCGATTTTTTTTATCACAAATATGAGGAAGAATATAAATCGGCCAAAAACGGTGAAAAAAAATGTTTTTTTATATTTTTTTTTTGGATTTGTATTTTAGCAAAAAGTAAGAAATTTGTTTTTTTTTGCAAAATTGTCGCTCTTCTTTTGTTTATAGCGGCGATCAGAAATGACGCAGAGGGGATCAAATACCACCAAAAGAAAGCTCTATTTGTGGGAAAAAAATGACGCAAATTTCGTTTGGGTACAACGTTGCACGACCGCGCAATTGTCAGTTAAAGCGACGCAGTGCCGAATCGCAAAAAGGGCTCCGGTCCTAAAGCTGGAAATCCTTCCGGGGCTGAAGTGGTTAAAGAAGAAGTTACAGGTCTGTGAGAGCCAGAAATCTTGTTTTTTTGTAAGTGACCAAATACTTATTTTCCATCATAATTTGCAAATAAATTCTTTAAAAATCAGACTGTGATTTTCTTGATTTTTTTTTCTCATTCTGTCTCTCATAGTTGAAGTGCACCTATGATGAAAATTACAGGCCTCTCATCTTTTTAAGTGGGAGAACTTGCACAATTGGTGGCTGACTAAATACTTTTTTGCCCCACTGTACATGTGGTGGCTGCATTTTTTTTAGCAGTATACAGAGTCACCATATAGCAGTATACAGAGCCCCAGATAGCAGTATACAGAGCCCCAGATAGCAGTATACAGATTCACCATATATCAATATACAGAATCACCATATATAAGTATACAGAGTCCCAGATAGCAGTATACAGAGCTCCAGATAGCAATATGCAGAATCACCATATATCAGTATACAGGGTCCCAGATATCAGTATACAGAATCCCCATATATCAGTATACTGTACAGGGTCCCAGATATCAGTATACAGAATCACTATATATCAGTATACAGGGCCCCAGATAGGGTATACAGAGCCCCAGATAGCAGTATACATATATCAATATACAGAATCACCATATATAAGTATACAGAGTCCCAGATAGCAGTATACAGAGCTCTAGATACCAGTATACAGAATCACCATATATCAGTATACAGGGTCCCAGATATCAGTATACAGAATCACCATATATCAGTATACAGGGTCCCAGATATCAGTATACAGAATCACCATATATCAGTATACAGGGCCCCAGATAGGGTATACAGAGCCCCAGATAGCAGTATACAGGGTCCCAGATAGCAGTATACAGAGCCCCAGATAGCGGTATACAGGGTCCCAGATAGCAGTACACAGGGTCCCAGATAGCAGTATACAGGGTCCCAGATAGGGTATACAGAGCCCCAGATAGCAGTATACAGGGTCCCAGATAGGGTATACAGAGCCCCAGATAGCAGTATACAGGGTCCCAGATAGCAGTATACAGGGTCCCAGATAGGGTATATAGAGCCCCAGATAGCAGTATACGGGGTCCCAGATAGCAGTATACAGAGCCCCAGATAGTAGTATACAGGGTCCCAGATAGAGTATACAAAGCCCCAGATAGCAGTATACAGAGTCCCAGATAGCAGTATACAGGGTCCCAGATAGGGTGACATATGGGATAGACCCTGGGACATATGACGATAGACC
>BLSH010490787.1:3836528-3848862 GCA_018402905.1 Glandirana rugosa | reverse complement strand
CACAGGGGTCCTGTGCGGCGAAGTGGCTGTCCCCACTTGTCGGTAACCAATACCGACAAGTGGTGCACTAGCCGGCACTGCTTCAGTGTCGATTAGTGCTTACCGTGCGGGCGGCAAGCGTGCCGCGTACGCGTGCTAGCCCTCGCGCGACGCGCACGCACAGCCACCGCCGCACAAGGACCCCTTGTGACGGACAGTGGCTGTGTCCATAGTCGGCGGCCGGCCGCCGACTATGGAACACTAACCGACACTAGATGAAGTGTCGGCTAGTGTACATTACATTTACCAATGGCTGTTCACCCCTGTCGGTGAAGCGGCGTGTCCTGGGGACACGCCGACACCGACAGAGCCGGGATGCGCGCGCCCGATCGCGCGCAATCCCGGCTTAAAGGGATGACGTCATATAAAGTCCACCCGCTGTGAGAGCAGGACCGCTCCGCCGTCATTTGACGGTGGGCGGTCCTGAGGCGGTTAAAGCTATCAAATATTATATATACACAATGGTTAAGATCTCTATTGGTGTTGGGTGTAAATGAAGTACATTGTAAGTCTATTTAAATGTACAAACTATGTATAACATCTGAACTTATGAAAATTCAATAAAAATGTTAAAGTTTAAAAAAAAAAAAACAAGATTGATGCAATTTGTGGGGGTATCTCCACTGCACAGACATCTATCCCACTTAACATACCCTGTAAAAAAAACACAAGTTTTCTCAGAAGCTCGCCTTACAACCTGTCCCCTTGATCCTGTTCCCTCACAACTACTATGGTAACCCTCTTCTTCTATCCTATGATCCCTCATTCACATCTTCAATCTCTTGCTATCTACTGGCACTTTCCCCTCCCCTCTAAAACATGCGTTGATCACCATCATTATTAGCCCTCACTGGACCCCACCAGCTGGAATAACTTAAGACCATCTCCTTGCTCCCATTTACTTCTAAAGAACGCTTAGTCTACAATCGTCTGAGCTCCTACCTCACTGACAACAACCTTCTTGACACCTTACAGTCCAGTTTTCACTTACTACACTCCACTGAAACTGCCCTACTAAAACTCACTAATGATCTACTAAATGCTAAAACCAATGGCCACTACTCCATACTCATACTACCAGACCTCTCTGTGGCCTTTGATACTGTTGACCATCCCTTCCTCCTCAAAAAACGCCACTCTCTTTGACTTCAAGACTCTGCTCTCTCCTGGTTCTCCTCCTACCTATCACAGCACACATTATAGTGTTAGCTAAAACTCTGTCTCCTCCTCTCCACTTCCTCTTTTTGTAGTGGTCCCCCAAGGTTCTGTCCTCAGGCCCCTGCTCTTCTCCATCTACACCTCCTCCCTTGGTTACTTGATAAACTTCCATGGCTTCCAGTACCATCTCTTTGCTGACAACACACTAATCTATCTCTCTACTCCTCATCTCACTTCAGTCTCCTCTTGCATTACTAACTTACTAACTGACATATCAGCATGGATGTCACACCACTTCCTCAAACTCAATCTTTATAAAACTGAGCTCATAATATTTCCTCCGGTCAGTGCCCCCTCCCCTGACTTCTCCATCAAGATCAATAAAACAACCATCAGTCCTTCCCCTCATGCCAGGGTGCTAGGTGTAATCCTGGACTCTGACCTGTCCTTTCAGCCCCAAATCCAATCGCTATCCAAATCTTGCAGACTTCACCTCCGTAACATCTCCGTAACATCTCCAAAATTTGCCCCTTTTTAACCATTGAAAACACTAAGCAACTTACAATATTCACTCCCTTGTTATCTCTCGTCTTGACTATTGTAACTCCCTCCTCATTGACCTACCTCTGCGCAGGATATCCCCTCTTCATGAATGCAGATGCCAGACTCATTCACTTTACCAACTGTTCAGTGTCCGCCACCCCTCTCTGCCAATCCCTCCACTGGCTTGCCATTGCCCAGCAAATTAAATTCAAAACACTAACAATAACATGCAAAGACATTTACAACTCTGCCCTGAGCTACATCACCAATCTTGTCTCCAAATATCACCCAAACCATCCTCTCTGCTACTCCCAAGTCCTCCTGCTCTCTAGCTCCCTTGTCTCCTCCTCCCATGCTCGTCTCCAGGACTTCTCCATGGCCTCTCCCATCCACCACCCCAATATATCTGGCTATCTCCTACTCTCCTACTACTGTCCACTTTTAGGCGATCCCTGAAAACTCATCTCTTCAGGGAAGCCTATCCTGCCTTCAGCTAACCAAATCTTCTATTTCTCTCAACAGTACATGCCTCACAGCTATTACCCTTTGTTCCACCAGCCGCTTCCTATTTGATTGTAAGGTTGCAGGAGCAGGGCCCTCCTAACCCTCTTGTATTGAATTGTATTGTTGCTGTATTGTCTTGCGTTATATTATAAAGCGTTGCGCAAACTGTTGGCACTATATAAATCATGTATAATAATAATAATAATGCTTTCTCCCTGCCATTTCTGTTGGCAACTTGGCTTTATTAAACAAGAAACAACAATCTCAGAACTATAATGCTAGACCATCAATGAGGACTACCATAACTTAATTTAAATATGTAAGCTTGTCTTCGCTGTTACATCGTCATTAGTATTTTGTGTGTTTAGCTTAAAGCAGCATTTTATTGGAATAAAATAACTATTCAAATACGAAAGTAATATTTTGTATACATTTGTAACTCATTTTGTGCTTGTAATTATATTGCTTTATACCAATAGTGGCAGATAGTAAATTAATGGCAACTGAATGTGCTGAACAAGCATACGTAATATGGGGTATTGTCTCTTTGCAATTCTAAAATGTACAAGTAATAGCACCAATGGCAGAAGTTTAAATGTGGCCTAATAGTTTAATTTCATTGACACTTTCTAAAGAACCCCTAATGTAATATTTCTTAGAATTAGGAGTTGTTTAGAATGTTTTACTGTCATTCTGAGAAGTATGGTGATTCATCGCATCTAAAGGGATCATGACTATGTTACAGCCTAGTTTAAGCGGAACCAAAGTAGGGAGGAATCTTAAATAAATTTAGCAAAATATGCATATAGTTGATTTAAGCTGCACTTTAAACTTTTTTTGAGCTATGTCCAGTGTTTTACAAATTACAAAACATATTACATAGCACTCTCAAATCATTGTTGCACAATATACTCACAATTCTTCTGGAAAAAAAATCATATTCTTTTTGTCCTTTTATTCATGGGTAAATATAAGTAAATCTTAAAGTGGTTATAAAGGTAGAAAGTTTTTTTTACCTTAATGCATTCTCAGTATTAGGGTAAACAACCTTATGTGTGCAGCTCCTCCCTGAGCCTGATCTCGATCCAGCTCTGTGCTTGAGAGCAGAGGCTCTCTCCGCTCTCTCTCTTCTCACTGGACACGGAGGCAGCATTAAGAGCCATTGGCTCCTGATGCTGTCAATCACAGCCAGTGATCAGAGAGTGGGGGGTGGGGTCAAGCTACTCTGTGTGTGTCAATGGACACACACAACATGGCTAGGGATTGAGGCCGCACGAGTGCTCCCATAGCAAGTGACTAGAAGAGGAGAAAAGGGCAGCAGGGAGGTATGACATGTTTGTTTATTTAAACATTTACAAGCACTTTAAACCAAATCACTTTTTTTTTTATTTTGGATAAAGTAGAAAATGGTTATGACCCTTTTGAGGCATTTTTTGAGAAGAGAAAAATAGGAGATTTACTTGTTTCCTCAATAAGCATCCACATTGGAAGATTTTCTCTCATTCTTGTTCCAGTGGCAACTCAAAAATTTGATTTTTTTCATGTACAGTCCAGCTGACAATGGTTACCTGGACAAAGTGAGGTTTTGATTCTCTCCTTGGATACACAGAAAGCAATGAATGCTTAACAATGGTTCTAACCCTTTCACACTGGATCCAAAAAAGCATTTAGCTTTATTTACACGTGGCTTTAGAACATATATCCAAAACTTAAGTACCTATTCACGTTAGTGGGCATGGACAAATGTCACATTAAACAGATATAAAACTACTTAAAATAATTTTGGTTTCTGTGTGTGTTTTTTTTATCTCTTTCTCCTTAGCAATTGAACTAGGTATTGAATATGATAAGTGCCCGCGCCACAGTTCGTATAGAATAAGCGGCTGCTGTTGGGATTTCACCTTAGTGAAAGATTGGGTTTATGTATGGTTAAAGAAACAGCGCTTGCTATAGTAAATTCACCTACTGCTGTAAGGGTTCCAGTACCTGCTTATGAGGTTTTGGTTTAAATTACATGCTATATAAGGTGCAAACTAAATATAAAAATATAAAAGTGCAGTCGTATTGTGAAATGTGTGCCAATAATATGTGGCAATCATAAAATCAAAACCATCATCCTTAAGTGTCCTAGGTAATAACTCTAATAAAATCCTCAATGTGCAATACACATAGTACAATGCAACAGAAATTGTCCAATTTTTAAAGTGCTTTACAGTGCTCTAAAGTGATTCCGTGGTAGTCATAGGCTCAGACCACCATTCATAAGTTCTGAGTGAGCCGTTCACATACTATAGTGCAACAAAAAATGTCCAATATTTAAGGTGCTTTATGGTGCTCTAAGTGATCCAGTGCCTTTTGAGAACTTGGTATCCTTATTTACAAGTGTCTTGAAAGTGCTCGTGCTCACACTGTGTTCAATAACCCTGTGAGGGGTTAGGTGGTGTAAGATTCCGCACTTACCGGACCCCATTGACTCCCACAGTCATACGACCTGAGAGTCAACCTGCGCTTGCGGTCTATCACCCGACCGTGGGTATGACGTCCGTTCGGCTGTTGTATTTCTTTGGGGTTACACCATTCTCTGTGCCAGATATGTTATATAAAAGAAAAGGAGAAGACTCATCGCGTGCCACTAAATGTAAGTTTATTGGCCAAAAAACACAAGCACAGCAAGTGTATAGGCTTCCATGGTCACTGCGGCTCTGCAGTAGCGGCTTGCGTACCAACGGAGCGTGGCCCGACGTACCCTGCGTTCCAACTGACGAGTTTCATCACTTCCGCAACGTCTTCAGAGTCCGGATCTCCTCAGCACAATCCTCTACAATCCTGCGTACCTGTCCCTTCTGAAACTACGTTTTACCTCTGGCTAGTTGCAGCACGGCTTCCTCTGCTTCGTGAGGTTTTGGTGGATGGGAAAGAGGAGGAAGAAGCAGCCTCCAGCCGCGATGAACATCACCACTCGCTCGGGCCTTGTGGGCCAAGATAGCCGCCGCTCCGCCGCTCCACCGCTCCGCTCCCCTCCCTGGCAACCACGCCGTAGCTGTTTGGCGAAGATCCAGATCTCTCTCCATCTCCACCCCCCTCTCCGGGAGCCTCGGCTCCGCAGGTGCTGCTGTCACAGACGTCTCCCAGTGATGATGGTGCGGAGGAGGAACCTACCCTGTTGGATGTACTAAAAACCATCAAGGTAAATCATTCAGATCTCATGGGGAAGGTGGTGGAGTTAAAAATGGATATAACTATTATGTGCCAAGGTATGCATAAGATCCGGGACCGGCTCACAGAGACAGAAAGGCGTATTAGCGATCTGGAAGACGCTGTTAACCCTCTCCTGCCTGCTGTAAAAACTCATGGCTCTAAAATTAAGTCCTTAGAGGACAAGGCAGATGATTTGGAAAATCACCTGAGAAGGTGTTTTGTGCTGGAAAGAGCTCATAGAGTTCCTGGCAGGCCTCTTCCAGAGGGCAGTCCTCCCCGCACCATGGTGATCCGTCTGCTAAACTATCAGGACAGGGACTCTTCTTGTGTGCTGCACGGCAAAAGGGGAGTCTCAAGATTAACAACGTCTCGGTATCCCTGTTTCCTGATTATTCCCCTGCTGTCCGGATCCAGAGAGCTAAATACCAACATGTCAAGCTGAAACTGAGGGAGAAGAACATTCAATATTCCATGCTATTTCCTTCTACATTGAGAGTGGTTTACCAGGGCCGGGTTCATTTCTTTCAAACCCCTGCTGCAGCTCTATCTTGGTTTGAATCGTTGGAGCAGCCTGGTCGTTCGTCTGGTGGTTCACCAAATACCTGATTTTATTTATTTATTTTTTTCTCTCTCCTTTGGCTTTGCTGCGATGTCGCTGTATTTTGTTTATCTTTTTTGATCGGGACAGGTACGTCTTGTCACTATTTTTCTATTCTGACAAGAGGAATACGGTCCGCTCTTGGAGACTAAGCTGCTTTAACAGTTCCCTGTTTATTTTGATAATTTGCTGATCTATGTACTGTTTGTATTCTGGCTGTATCGGTCATGCTTCCTTTTTTTAGTTGGCTGTTCAGGGATAAAGCCTGTTCCTTATTTTCGGAGTTGGGCAGGGGTATATTCCCGGTGGGGGTTTCCCCCCCCGGGAATAATATTGTGTGTGTTTGGTTGTGTGGTGTTATTAATGTGGAATGTCTGTGTGTGATTGTGACTGTCTGTGGCCTTACCTCCTCCCTCCTCTGGGTCTGCAGCCGTGCCAGGGTTGGTGATACTGTTCCCTTCTCAAATGGCTAATGTCAAGTGTATTGCATGGAATATAAGGGGGTTAAACTCTAAATTTAAAAGGGCCTCATTGTTTAATTTTCTTAAAAATCACAAGCCGCAAATTTTGTGTCTGCTAGAGACTCATCTGGTAGGATCTAGGATCCTTGCCCTTAAAAAAACTGGGTGATGTCTGGCTATCACTCCACGTATTCTAACTACGCTCGAGGTGTGTCCATATTGGTAAGAAGGGGTCTCCCCTTTTCCTGTGAATGGGTAGTAACTGATCCTAATGGGCGATATGTGTTACTGCATTGTGTTATACACATGATGCCATTGCTGTTGGTGGCGGTGTATGTCCCCCCCCCCTCGGTCACAGCTGCAGTTTTCACGGAGCTAAGTGTGCAGATGTCAATGTTGCCATCTATGGCTACGTTAATTGGAGATTTCAATTCGGTCTTGGACCCTGGTCTGGACCGATTGAGACCTCTTCAGTATGAATCAAAATTGTTTAAACAGTGGTGTGCCTCTTTTGGATATGTGGATCTATGGCAGCAAAAACATTCTACAGACAGAGTGTACTCTTGTCAATCGCAGACATATCGTGCTCTTTCCAGGATAGACTACGCCCTGGGATCTCAGGACTTGGTCTTAAGTATTAGGACAGTCAGTTATTTGGCTCAAACTTTATCAGACCACTCGGCCATGGAAATAGAACTCACACTGGGACATAGGCCATTGTTTAGGACATGGAAGCTTAGTCCACTATGGGTCGCAACTCCGGAGCTGCAGTAACCCATTAGGCAGGATATTTCCAGGTATTGGATAGAAAACGCTCAGTCCTCCTCGGCGGGCTCTATCTGGGATGCTTTCAAGGTGAAGGTAAGGGGCTCATATATTGCTAATATGGCCGGGTATAGGAAGGCTAGCAGAGCCACACTTGAGTCTTTGGAATCCTCCCTTGTGGCAGCCAGGGCTCAGTATTCAGCGGACCCTACCCCCGACTCTCATGGTATCTTGGTGGGTGCGCACAAGGCTCTTGACCTCCATATGGTAGAAATTACTCAGAAACATCAACTCTATTTATCAGCTAGATTGCATGAGCATAGTGGGAAAAATGGGAAGCTACTTGCCTACCTCTCCCATACTGAGTATATGGACAGATCTATATTCCAAATTAGGCTGCCCGATTGAGTGGGAAGAAGGAACAACCATTTTTAGGTATAAGTCAAATATATATTTGATATAAAGTACACTGGTGATAAAGCAGATGATGTTACATTTTGTATCTCCTTCCTATGTGAGAATACCAGTTTCACACCAGTTTTACACCCCGTAATTTGCAAGATTGCTATCTCACCCTTTGAAGTCCTGTTCAACGAACAAGAACTGGAAGTGACAAGATTATGTGAATGACCACCTACATAGCAAAGACAAATTGACGTCAAAGAGTTTTAGTTAGCTAGGTGCCACCCCCTTTCAGAATGTATAAATTGTATTGCAATTGTAGCCAAAGCAGAACAATTCTTTTGAACCCATCACCATGTTCTACATTGTTCTCCCTGATTGTGGCTAGCTACAGCCTTGTATAATAAATATGTTTATTTTTCAATCTGGCTTCAGCAGTCAAAATGTTACTGAAACCTAAGAGTCTTGAGGTTTCCCCTTACAATTGGTCCTTCGAAAGCCGGAAAGAAACTCTTCAGACACCGCTAAGAAATGGAACAGCACAACCTGGGAATTCACTTCTGCCTGCAAAGGTAAGCAAATTTTCTGCTTACTGTGATTTTCACTTGTGCTGTGCTTATTTCTGTAAGCTGGTGTCATGGAGTACTCTTTCCAAGAACCTTGACTGTTGAATTTTTTTCTTTCTTCTTTTTATTTTTACTTTCCATTCTATCTGTTACTTATTACTGTCCTTTGCATGAGTGTGGTCTGCTGAATGACTTGCCCTAGTTCAGACGCAATGTGTCCTTAGGTAGGATTGTGTCTTCGGACTCAAGGCATCATTCATAAAGTGTGGCTGATAAGGTACTATGTGTGGGGATGCCCTGGGTTTATTGCCCAAGGGTGATGTGTTGCTTAAAAAAAAAAAAACAGCACCGCTTGAATCCTTAGTACCAGTTTTGAATGATAAACCTATCTTCTTTTTCTCTTCTGCACAGTTCTCCATAAAACTACACAATAAGCAGGAGAACTGTCTTGTCTATTCTGCAAACAGTGTAGATAAACTGTTGTGGAAGACTTTTTAGGGAAGTAGAACTGTCAGAGATTCTATAATCTCCTGTTGAAATTTGATTATTGTATTGCATTGATCTTTTTATGTGCTGCCATGTGTCTTGCATATAAGTGGACTGTTTCTATTTTGAAAGGAGTGTTTTTTTTTATACATTTCAAATCCTGAGTTTCATTTTTTTTTTAGCAGTCTCTGTGATTGAAACCCCCTCCCTTTCCTTGGCCTGTGTGACTAAGGTGTTCATTTGGTGCGTCTATATCAGCCTATGTGGCTGAGCTGTCAGTTCCTGCTATTATTAAGTAAATCCTGTCTGTGTGACCATGGTGGCTTAGTAATAGATTAATTCTTGAGGAAGTCTCACCACCGTGTGAGATGGGGAATGTACCACCGAGTACACGCCAGATTGGGATCTGTGTGATCCCACCGGAAGCTTCTCCTGGATTGCCAAAGATTATATGATATATAACTTTGGAACAGGAATGGCCGAGTCCCTCAAGGAATGGAACTAAGACACACAGGGGTTTTGTACCCCTAGAAGGGAAATGTGACCGTAAGCTGTGGAATTAAATGTAAAAAAAAAAAAAAAAAGTACTATCCTAGCACTTTTTAAACAGGAAAAGACAGGTAGCCATTGGATAAATGGATAAAGGCAAGTGATCAGTGTGAACAAAAATGTTGAAAAAGGAAATGAAAGACTTATTGTCCTGTATATGAATGTGAACCTCATAATAACATTGCTAAGATAACTGTAAGCACATTAGGCCCTACCACCCAGCATATTTAAAATTACCCAAGTAGATGCCTGGATTAGAGTCCACTGTAGATGTATACGCCAGAAAAAAAAAAAAAAGAGAGAAAAAATTATAGACCTATATTGAATTAGGTACAGCCCAGAAAAAGAGAAAGTGCAGCTTTATTGATGTGCTAAACGTTTCTGTGTGTGGTGTAGAGGTGTGTGAGATCCATGGATTGGGATGTCCTGTTTGTTGTATAAACGTATAAACGTGCCTTTCAAAGTGCTGTATCAGGAAAACGGTTGATAACACTGATTGAATATTGATTGCATAATTGCATAATGATTTGTTTTGTATTTGTTGTTTATGTTTTGAAAGTAACGTGACGTTGCCACAAGTACAAGTTAAGGTAACAAGTCAGTGGCATGACAACTTTTAAAAGCAAGAAAATATTTGGTGTATAGAGTATGACCTTAAAAAGACTAAACATTTTACTTAAAATCCTGAACAATTTGATCTATATAATTGGGGTAACTATTGATTTAAAATTGTAAAATTGTGTGCAATGTGTAGTCATTTTGCACTGTGGTAAATTTAATATGAAAAAAAAAACGTGAAATATTATATTACTTATTCTAAAAAAAAATTAATCTGAGAGAAATGTGAGCTATAATTCGTTAATTTGAACACTTGCTTGGGTGGCTAGTCATGTGGTCATTGGAGCCACACCCAATGCAGTTAATAAAATTGCTAAAAAATGAAATGATAAAAGTGAAATGTTAAAAGTTTTACTGACATGTATAAAAATGGTTAAAGTTTAAAAAGAGCAGGAATGCTGTTTCATAGTTTAAGGAGCAATGAGCCCCTCCCTTCCTTGACACAGGTTAATTGCGTGGCTTGTGAGTATGAATAGCTGTATTGTCATGCAAATTAAATTAATTGAGTGAATTTTAGAAAAAGTAAAATACTCCCTAATATTGTACATGTGTGTATTAACTGCAATCTTTATTTTTGTAGAAGACAGTTTTTGAAGAGTTTTCCAATGTGTTCAGTATGGTGAAGTATAACTTTTTTTGTAGACAAATGGGAACTTATCATAATGTTTATTTTTGAGCTGCTCATTTTTAACCATGGTGAACAATATTTTTTATTTTATTTTTATTTTTTTAAATGGTATACCATAAATAAAATCCACGTGGTAGTAATGATTAATTTGACTATATAAACAAGAGGTGGCGCTAACCTAATACTTCAGTCATAGGTGATCAACCTAATAGAAAGACAATATAAATGTGGCGGGTAACTTAATCACAGTAAATGCAAAGAGGTACCCACATATCATGCAACAAAGCTTCTTGTGAAACCAGGATATATAGGCATAATAGACATATAAAAAGCTTCAATAGTCCCAACCGTAACCCTGGTGAAAGGGGTAATCAGACAAGCATGAATAAGCAAAAATTGATAATTGACATCTGGTGTATAGTCCCACAATTCGAATACCCTGGGGGGGTGATCAGTCATTCATATCTCCCAGTGGGCGTATCTCGGGTATGTAAGAAGATCTATCATGGATGATGATGATCCTATGTGGTTAATGGAGAGAAATCAGTTCCACGTGTAGACCTCTTATGGACAGAGGGTATAACAAAAACATATGTAGGCCCACATATATGTAAAGGTCCTGGTTGTTCCGGGTCCCTCAGAGGCGTGTCTCTGAGGGACCCGGAACAACCAGGACCTTTACATATATGTGGGCCTATATATGTCTACAATCTGGTAAGCCTTCAATTCACTAGGGCGGGAAGAACAAGATTCACCATATGTTTTTGTTATACCCTCTGTCCATAAGAGTAGTGTTGAGCGAACCCGGACTGTAACGTTCGGGTCCGTACCGAACTTTCGGGTGTCCGTGGCACGGACCCGGACCCGGACATTTCAAAAATCGTTCGGGTTCGGTCCGGGGTTCTGCTATTTTACTCCACGTGTTGAGAAGCTGCAGGGCAGCCAATCAACAAGCGTTTCACTGGTTTGCCCTTAGAAGCCATCACAGCCATGCCTACTAATGGCATGGCTGTGATTGGCCGGTGCATCATGTGACCCAGCCTCTTTATAAGCTGGAGTCACAGTGCTGCAGTCACATGCTCCTTGGGTTAGTGTAGGGAAAGGTAGCTGACGGCGTGAGGGACAGATTTTAGTCATTTTAAGACCTGATCCTGCATCCTGAGTTAGATTACTTTACTACTGCTGTCTGTGCTGTTGCCTTGAGGACAGATAGCAGAAATTAGAGATTTCACATACCGCTGCTTTGAGTTGCAGATCAAGCTCTGCATAGAACAACGATCGCTATGATCGTGCTCTACGATCAGATTGTTGGGGGAATTTGAGATTTCAAATACCGCTGCTTAGAGTTGGAGATTGCAGATTAAACTCTGTCTAATGAAACGATCGTACGTTCGTACACAACGATCAGATTGTGGGATCGTACACAACGATCATATTGTGGGAGTAATTTCAGATTTCACATACTGCTGCTTTGAGTGATCTGACTGCACTAGGTAGAGGCTTCTGCTTAGAGGGACAGATTCTTGTTCCAAACCCATTGCCTACTCCTATAGGGCCAGCTGTTGCTGTAAGTGACACATTATTGTTCAAAAATCATCTCCTAGTTCAAAGGGGAGAGTTTCTAGGTGTTGCTTAGAGGGACAGATTCTTGTTCCAAACCCATTGCCTACTCCTATAGGGCCAGCTGTTGATGTAAGTGACACATTATTGTTCAAAAATCATCATTCTTTACGTGACGAGTGTGGTTGTCGACCTTCGAGAGGGAAATGTTGATCCTCTACTAAAAACTTGTTATTACACAGTGAATGTAGTTATCGAC
>BLSH010490787.1:3821201-3833351 GCA_018402905.1 Glandirana rugosa | reverse complement strand
ACATCGTTTCGAATGCTAGACACTGTATCCAGATTAAATTTTGTGAATGTATGTAAGTAGTTTAAAGAATCGTATGATATTCAAAATTCTACCTCGTTGTTAATAATTTAAGTTAGAGTTAGTTTGAAAGTAGAGTGTTATTATATTTTTCCTATATTCTCTACGAATTAATAGACCCCGAATCTTTGAGGACCTCTCTCTTTAGTCAAGGTGCACATCTGGAGAATACGTCTCAACTCGCTTGTGGACCTTCAAGCCCAAGACGACCAGGCAGGCTTGAAGCCCTGTTTCAGGCCCAGGCCCAGGCCTGCCTTGGGCTTGCTAGCGTGCCTGTTGCTTGGGGTATTCGTTGTCCGTGCGATCGTTCGGGTTCCGTCCGGACCCGGACCCGGACTTTGTCCCGAAGTTCGGACGGACCAGCAGAACCCGAACTTCCAGGTGTTCGCTCAACTCTGCATAAGAGGTCTACACGTGGAACTGATTTCTCTCTCCAGGAGTTTCTAAGCCCCAGATAATTAAGCATCTCTTATATCCTTTTTATATTATTGTGAGATGAAAGTTTGATTGAGATTGAATTTAATAATTGTTGCTCCATCTTAAAACTTATAGTATGCTAAGAAATTTGATGAATGTATGTAAGTGTTTTAAATTAGACCTATGTCACAGATCGTAAGCTTTGCTACAGATCTGTTGCCTCTATTTGCAAAGATCAGCAGGTATGCTGGTACATACAGTTCCATTATTTTAACACATAAGGTTCTGTTGTTACCTGTTGTCCCACGAGACTTGTGTTTAGGACTAGTTAAACCTCCTGCTGTTAACTGAATTAGCTACATGTCCAAGCTAATCAAGCCTTAGGCTATTGTACTTGAATGTTCCTAGTACGTTTGCCTTTGTGTCTCCAAGTGTATTTCGAGCCTGTTTCCTGTGCGGTGTCACTGTGCAATGCTACCTGCTCTTATAGATTCCTGTGTCACTGCATGGCTACTCACTTCTAGGTGTCTTGTGTGTCTTTGAGTATTTGTCCCCGGTGTCTGTGCATTTCCATGCACACACCTGTAAGTTTGAATTTTAGTCCCTACTGTTTAGTGATCCCAGCACCTCAGCACTGCAAGGGATTAGCATTTGTCTATTAGCCCTTAATTCTAGGTAGCTGCCTGCTTGTGTGAGTAAGAGGGCCACAACCTGGGATCTGCCTGCAGCACAACTCAACTCCACCTTCAGGAGCAATGGAGAAAACAAGACAGTTCCTTAGACTCTGCGCTTTGGTCCTCCTAAGGGCCATCACCATTGTTGCATGTGCGGACATTCTGTGTTCTTCCCAGATAGTACCATTAGGTATCCTTACTGTCTTAGAATCCTTGTATACATCAACTGTATCTTGTGTACCTCACTTCCTGTGAACCCTGAACCCCAGTGCGGCAAGTGGTTCTTACTAGCATCTTGTTTCCTGCCTGCCTGTGAGGCCAGAACCCCAGCGCTGCACTATACTATTCTGTGCTTTCCAAGTCTCTTGTCTCTGTACTTAAATATTCCTGGTAAACTGTAGGCGATAGCCCCCTTTGAGACAGCCTATTGTTCATGATAAATGTTTTCTCAAATTCAGAATAGTGTAGATAGTTTAATTTGGATGACAGTTGAATAACACATTATACTAAATGAGAATGGTTTCTCCTTGTATTAAGGTGTTTTTCTTTTCTTCTAGGACTTATTACCTCTAGAACATAATTTACTTCAGCAGAATAAAATAACTCAATGGCTTTATGGGCATTTTTGTTAATGATCGAATGTTGGACTAACAATCTAAGTGACGCCATCTTCGAAAATATCCTCCTATCCTCCCTCATTCCTACACTTTATGACATCAACCACAAAAAGCATTGATGGAGAAAAGTACTTCTGAAGAACTTTGCTACTTGTCATGTCAGCTGTCTGAAAAAGTCAAAGCTCAGTTTGCTATGATTGCAAAAAGATCTGCACACCTAGCGGAAGTTTCTTTACATGTGGACTGCGATAGTCCTGAAGAAGAGAATATTATGAATGAATATTGTATGTGTTCCTAGGTGTTGCAGTGGAGTCTGGAGTACTAGCTGTCAAAGTTACACTGGAGGAATCAACTAAAAACGTGGCGTTCATACACTGTTAGACCAACTCATTGTTTTTAGATATTTTTGTTGCATTTATTTGTATTTTTTAAAATATTTTGTATTTTTTTTTAGCCTTGACAAAGCAAAATGATATTTTTCTGCAGAAGTAAATTGGGTACATAAATCAGGAGAAATAAGAAGTAGAAAAATAAATATTTAGACTTAGATTAGGTAGTTAGAGGGAGATGTCAGGGAATTTAGAAGGGATTGAGAAGAATTGTAATTTTATCTACCTTTCTTCAAAGTGCCATTTATGTTAGGTTTTGTATGTGTTATGAGATTTAGTGTGCTTCACTTTCCCAATATCACTACCTCGAATATCCACATATAGTTAGGCCCTACACAGTTTAACTGTCACCAAAGGAATCTCTACACTGACTAGTCAAGAGAACCCAACTGTTCACAATATGAGTTGCTTGTTATAGCATTGTTAATATCAATCAAGAAGATATATATTACATTGTTAATTGGACTTGTATGAATGAGCCCACCAATGCATGGATGGACAATGGTAATGTCAAAATCTCAGAATATGCATTACTAAACTTTTTAGATGTGCTAGGAAACCAGCTTCTAAGCCAAGGTTTGTTCCTTCCTCCTCATATCAGCACCTCCAGGATCCACATCTGGGTAAGCCATACGTGGCTTTAACAGTGATCAAAAGTACATGTGATGTATAACTACCACAGGGACAGCGGAGCGGAAACCGCTACATTGTGAATGGCAACTGACCCAAGGGTTCATTACAACTAGTGGGTGGATTACTTGAAATAGCAGTGATATGTTTCCATAACTCCAATATAGGAAGGTTTTTGTTTTGTTTTTTATTTTTGTTTGTTTTTTTTTTCTTTTTTGTTGGTTTTTGTGTGGCAAAATTATTGCCAATAGGAGGGATTGAGTGGGAAGAAGGAACAACTATTTTTAGGTATAAGTCAAATATATATTTGACATAAAGTACATTGGTGATAAAGCAGATGATGTTACATTTTGTATTTCCTTCCTATGTGAGAATACCAGTTTCACACTAGTTTTACACCCCGTAATTTGAAAGATTGCTATCTCACCCTGTTCAACGAACAAGAACTGGAAGTGACAAGATTATGTGAATGACCACCTACATAGTAAAGACAAATGGACTTCAAAGAGTTTTAGTTAGCTAGGTGCCACCCCCTTTCAGAATGTATAAATTGTATTGCAATTGTAGCCAAAGAAGAACAATTCTTTTGAACCCATCACCATGTTCTACATTGTTCTCCCTGACTGCGGCTAGCTACAGCCTTGTATAATAAATATGTTTATTTTTCAATCTGGCTTCAGCAGTCAAAATGTTACTGAAACCTAAGAGTCTTGAGGTTTCCCCTTACACGATCATACGGTTTCTTCTGATCCCTTGTTTAATAACAATACCTTTAGGTCCTTCTGTGAAAAACTTTATCAGGAGCCGGACCCCCCTGATGAGTTGGAATTGGTGGGGTTCTTTGATTCCATTAAATTCCCCAATTTGGAGGACTCACATTGAGTTATCCTGGATAAACCCCTGACGATTGAGGAGATTAAGGATGCTATCCACTCTCTCCCTCCCAACAAATCCCCCGGGCTAGACGGACTGCCTGCTGAATGGTATAGGGCATATGTGGAAGAACTGGCACAGAAGTTGTATTCCCAGTTTCAGGCGGTTTTTGAGGAAGGAGCGCTTCCTCCCTCGATGTGTGAGGCCCTAATTGTGGTGATACCCAAACCTGAGAAAGGCAGACTGATGTGTGGGTCTTATCATCCTATTTCATTGCTCAATAGCGATGTTAAGATATTGGCCAAGTTACTAGCCAAAAGACTACAGAAGGTTATATTGCATCTTGTCCATCCAGACCAGACTGGGTTCATGCCTGGAAAGAGCACATAGGATAACATTCACGGGTTGTATTTGAGGTTCTATCCTTGGATGTGCTGAAGGCTTTTGACACGGTAAATTGGTCCTTTCTTTGGGAAACCATGCATCACATGGGTTTTAGCCTTCAGTACATCCAATGGGTTCGCCTATTGTATACCAACCCTAGGGCCAGGGTGAGTACCAACAAGGATGTCTCGGAGGTGTTCTCCCTTCAGAGAGGTACCAGGCAGGGCTGCCCGCTCTCTCCCTTTCTGTTTGCCCTGGCCATGGAGCCATTTGCTTTGGCAGTACGGCAGATGGAGATGGTGAGAGGCATCTGTTATGGGGTCATAATGGAAAACATCTCGTTGTACGCTGACGATGCCCTGATCTATCCGGATGGTACGGAGGGCTCGTTTAGGTCCCTAATGGGGGTAGTGGAGGAATTTGGTAGTTGCTTTTCCAATAGGCCCTACCTTCGACTATAGCTATTTACTTGAGTCCAGGCTGGCATTACAACCCACCTTCAGGTATTTGGGGATCCAGATTCATAAAGATATACCCACTTACGAATCTCTCAATATTACCCCCATAGTCTCACACATGGAGACTAGGCTACGTACCTGGGCCTCCTTGCCGCTCAATTTAATAGGTCGGGTGAACATTTTTAAAATGATATATTTACCAAAATTTTTATATGTACTTAGGGCTTCACCTGTATTTTTACCTAAAAGACTTTTCCGCAAACTAGATTCCATTTTATCTCAGTTTCTTTGGCAGGGGACGCAAGCACGTATAGCTAGGGCTTATTTGCAGGCATCCAAACTTGACAGTGGACTGGCATGCCCGAACCTCTGGCTATACTTTATTGCATCACAGCTCACATACGTATATGACTGGTTCCAGGAACCACCTAGGCGGTGCATCCGCTTCTCTAGTGTGTGCCTTTGTGGGGTCTAGGGTCTCCGTGGTGGAAGCATTGCATGGCTCCATGCCTAGACGTTGCTCGAGGGAGTCCCCATTGGACATCTCTCGGCTCGCCTGGCATGTGGGCAATGGAGTGTTGGGAGGGGCGGGGGGGTGTCACCTTACGCCCCTTTGTGGCAGAATTCTAACTTCCCTGAGCTGCTGGGTCATCCGGACTCCAGCTCGTGGACTCGTCTAGGTATCACCCGTGTTGGTCATGTCTTTCATAATAATGTTTTTGATACCTTTGAGGATCTGAAGACCAGGTGTGGGGTGGATAACAAGTTTTTCTTCAAATACCTGTTGTTGCATCATGCGATACAGGCGCAGCTGGGGGCTTAACGCGGGAGTTTTCAGAATTACCGCTGGAGAAACTATTCTGTCAGCCGGATATTACTAAAGTAGTTACGACTATCTACTCCCGCTTTCAGTCCGCTGGCTGTAGCCCTTTTCAAACAGCTTGGAAGAAGTGAGAGGTGCTGATCCCGGACTTGTCCGAGGAGATCTGGGACGAGGCCTCAGAGACATGCTTTCAAGATCTTATTGGTATGAATGATAGGTATACCCAATTTAAGTTTATACACCAATTACACTATAATCCTGCTAAATTGGCACGTATGGGTTTTGGTGCTGCTACCTCCTGTCCCAGGTGTGGTACAATGTATGCTGACTGTCTGCACATGTTCTAGTCCTGTCCTGTTTTGTCCCTATACTGGACTGCTATTTTTTCTTTTTTTGAACACACCCTGGATATACCCATTCCACAAACACCGTTGGTTGGACTACTTGCGGTATTAAATGAACTGGTACCTCGGACTCATGCTAGAATCTTGGTGCGTGTATTGTTGTACTTTGCCAGGAAACTGGTATTATTGAAATGGAAAGATGCCTTAGCTCCTGATGTGCAATTGTTTTACCGAATGGTAAATAAAGCCCTACCCACAAAAGTTCTACAAGATTTGGCAACCTTGGCTTGACATCACGGACTCCTTTTGGAAGGACACCCCGTTGCCCCAGCAGTAGTAAGCTGTGAACAGGAGGGCAACACTTGTGTAATTGTGCATTGGGGTTCGTGGGCGGCTGCTTGCCCCCTGGGGGGGATCCTTTTGTATGGTGAGGTGGTGTGGAGGTGGGAGGAGGGTGAAGGCCTGAAGGATGTATGGTGTGTATGTGTGTGGTCTGAGTTGATGGGTAGTTGATTGCTTCATGTTCATGTAAATTATCCTACGGCCTCCTGCGTTGGTCTGGCTGGATCTGCAGGATTGGTAATGGTTAACTACCTCTGAACGGTCTCCCTATTGGGGTCAGGGGAAAATGTTATGGAAGCAATATTGTTGGCTGTGTTTGGCCCACGGTTCGTTTATAATAATATATCTCTGTATACTGTATCACTTAAGGTTATTGTAAACACTAAATTGTCAAATTCAATAAAAATATACTTTCAAAAAAGTATTTGTGTAAAAATTGGACTTCAGGACTGTTGGTTATTTCCAGTTTGATTTTGGGTGATTATTATGTTTAGCTGAGGCCATATTTTACACCTAGCATCCTGAAAGATGGTAAAAGAGGGGAGATTCATATTTTGTAGCTGTACTTGCACAGGATTCTGTCCAGCTCCCACTATGACTAGGGAGAAGAGTCTTTAAAGGCCACCCATGCACAGAAATTGTGCAGAGTCTCTCAATATGCATGTATGATGATTTCATTATAGTCAGTATGATGACATCACCACTATTCCTGAGGCAGTAGAAGTGATGCAGTGTCTGCCTTTGTTATTTACTTCCTATACCTTATCAAAAACAAACTGCTACTGATATAAAGACATTTGCTTAACTAGTTGTCTGTGACATTGGGTTTTTATTCCAACATGCATTCTAAAAGAATCTTTCTGCAGACATTTTATTTCTTTGTTGTTCACATAAGAATATGAATTTAGGCATTGCAAAAGATTAAAATCTTCTGCTCAAATATGATGTGTTTATACATTTCCTACCATCATGCCTTTACTATAATAGTTAGTGCATGTCCAAAGCTGATGGTTTATTAATTGATTTTTAATGCTTCACGACTAATGGATATTTTTTCCTAGATACTGCATTTCTTGGTGAAGGGAAAAATCAATAACAATTAAATAATTGAATCCCAGATAGAATGCATTACCCACTAATAGCATCAACTCCAAATGAAATTCAAAATGGGCAATAATTTGAATCTGATGCTAGAAACATGATTAGAAAAGAACAAACACAGGCACCATAAATATTGCAAAACTTTAAAATAACAGCCCTAATAAAGGAGTTGGTAATAAAAAAATAATTTGATCAAATAATTTACATAGGATATAAACTTACATTTAAGTGAACAAAGTTTGTTCTCCTCACAGCATTTAAAGGCTCAGTCAATCTAAAACTAGCAAACAAACTGACGAACAAACCTTCTATCTGCTGATTCATATGTGGATCATATGTGAAACAAGATAAAACTTACTGGCTATGCACAATAATCTCTCAAAAGGCCACGGTAAACTCGGATCATTATCATAAAGTAGAAGGACATACAGAGGCCTTAGGGTAAACGTTTAGTTCTACAGTTTGTATTTCAAGTTTAAATGGAAAAATGGCTGATGTATCATTCTTGGTCTATGGTCAAATACCTCTGAGATTTCAGAGGCTGGCTATCTCAGCATATATGGTTAATGATTATAAAGAATGTCGCAATATGTCCTTTGCATTGAACTTATATGATTATTTAGTATAACTTCCAAATGTTCATACAGTATACATTTTGAATTGTCTAAGCTGTCTATGATCCGGATTTAAGGCTGAAGTCTCTTTGTAATTGTTCTATATAAACCTTTCAATAAAAATATTGAAATGTAAAAAAGGCCATGGTAACGATGTAGATTGCAAATCATGGTCATAAATGATTAATCACATCGTTACCTTAGCCTTCTTGTAATCAAGAGTTAAACTTTTTGACTTCCAGGTTCCTGTATTTACCCTTTCAGAAATGTGGATGTAGTGCAATAATTTCAGACAACTCAAAAGTTTAATAATGAAAATAATTTACTTAGCTTGGTTCAAAGATCTATTACAGATGAAGCATCATTCCAATCCAGGGGAGCCCGTAATTTAATTTGAAATTCCTGGAGGCGACAATACTCTTTTCTCAGACCCTTCTTTAGTTCTGAGCAAGCTCAAATGTTTCTTGTCTTCCAGCCATATCCATATATATAGCCTAAAATACTAGGTAAAACCAGTTTGAGCCACATCCCCAGAGTAAGGAAAGTGGCATCAGATGTCACAGTATACATAGTATACATAGACATGTTGTATATAGATATACATACAGAAGTAATTACACTAACATAATTAATAACATAAAAAACTATGTCTAAGTTTCTTGTAAATCAATAACTAATAAAAACTTAGACTAGATAAGGTTCTGACATCATCTGACAGTCTCTCTGCATCAGTCATTTAGAGGAAGCCTTGTATTTATCCAGAGAATACAAAGCTCCCTGTGAGTGGCTGAGCAACAGTCAGCCTGACTCAGTTTCATTCTGGGAAGTCCTGATCATGCTGCCAGAACACAGTGCTGTATACTGTATGTAGCTAAGGTGATATACAGTTCATGCAGTGCTTACAGCTGCTGTATGTTTTAGTGAAGAAAATAGCTTGTTTGGAGCAGCTTGGTCCAGATGAACTATTTAAAATTTGCTAAAACATGAGTTAGCCTTTAAGACAAAAGGTTATATTTTCATGGTACTATTTTGATACAGTTAACATTTCCATATGTTCTGTATAACACAGAATGTTCAGGTCCACTTAAAACATCACCTTTCTTTGTTAAGGATTACAGAAAACACTACTAAACATAAAATATTACATTTAAAAAAAACTCACTGGTGTAAATCATTGAACAATAACTCTGTTTCAGTTTGTCCAGAGAAACCCAATTATTGCCCCATTGGGCACTGCCATCTTTGCTCACACACAGCAAAGAGTAGGTGAAGCTAGGTTGTCAATCACATCTAGCATGTGAAAGACAAATCTACCTTTCCTGTGACAGTTATATGTCACTTTCTGCATACATCATGGGCCAAGAGGAGTGGTTCATTATGGAGATGAAGGTTCAAATGTTGAGATGACTGTTCAAAACAGATGGTAAAGTATGTAGTGCTTAACCCCGAAGGAGCCACTAATTTCTCCCCTGTTCTCAGTGCCCCCGACTCTCTATGCAGCATCACACTCTCTGACACACCTGAGCTGATGAGTGGAAATTTATTGCAATAATATGCACAATAATACAATAACCTCAGAAATGGAAATGATCACCTAAACAAATATGTTAAACAGGGGAAATATAAAGTATACAATTGGTAATAAACGGGTGGACCAGAGAATGACCCCTAATCAATTTACTGGTGAAAGTCCTGTCTAAGGAACAATGCTAAGACAATAGTCCAGCAATCTTTGTCAAACCCTTTCCTACTGGGCAGTACATTGGGACACTAATCCGGTGTTGGAGCACTCAAAATTCCCTCCAAACCCAGGTATAGGTGCCCAGTAGGCAATACTGTTCCTTTAAGTAAGGTGTGGTATGGTACAGCCAGCAACCTCTCACTGGCTTTTAGTGTATTGACCTGGCTTCTCCCCCTTTCCTCTGGGTGCTGCAATATCAGCTGAAGTGGCATCCTCTCCAGTGATCAGGTGGCTACACCAAGCTCGTGTTCCCACAAACAAGGAGATGGCCGCTACTCAACCTCTCTGTGTCCCTTATGCGGAGGCAAAACATCCTGATAGCAGCCTGCTACACAATCTCCCTCAACGTTCTCCTCATGACGCCCCAGAATAGTCCTTGCTTTTCCTCTCCACAGAGCCCCTGGTAATGCTGGGATATGTAGTTCCAGTGTCAATCTGAAACACAGACTCATTCTCTCTGGGACTGCATCCCCCAAAAGTCTCAGTTCATCGCAGCAGGCTCTTGTCCCTCCCAAGATGTACAGCAGTCCATAAATCCTTCCTCTGTGTTCTCTGGGTGGTGGGAAGGCCTTATGTTGGCTGCACACAGTCCTGCAAATGGCCAGTGCTTTGTCTCTATCTCCCAATCTCCCCACAGCCGCTCATCCCTGACTGGTTGCCACTGAAGAAATTAGAAATTACAGAGGTGGCAGTGTGTGAGAGGCTGCAGTGTCAGTATTAGGCTGATCAATGCAGTCACTTCTGCCGGGGCCATTAGCAGATCATAATGAGCACATGTGTCAGGTCACCCGATGGCAGGTGACAGATGAAGACCACTGGGGTTAGGGGTGCACCGCTAAGGTTGTGGACCCTTAGCTGACTGCTGCAAATGGAGCTCTGGGTAATGCAGGAGAGAAAATCCACTGGAGCACTGACACAAATTACACAGTGAGCTAGAGCATAGGTTTCCCCAGGGTGCGGAGTCTAAGAGCCAGCAGGTTTTCACCAGAGCCTCTGATGGTGAGGATGGACTTGGCTGCAACTGACGCCAGGTCACGGCCCCCAGGGTCTCCCAGTTCCCGCTTGTGGCTGGCTACTGGTGGGTAGTAAGGAAGCAGCAGTGTAGGACAACAAGGGATAGTCAGTAGCATAGCCAAGGGTCAGGGCAACAAGCAGACAGGAACAGACAGAAGAGCATGCCAAGGTCGGGGTAACAATCAGACAGTAATAGTCACGAACAAGCCAAGGTCAGGGTATCAGCAGACAGGAATAGTCAAGAACAGGCCAAGGTCAGTAACAGAATCAGACGAAGAGCACATGGTGCTGGCTTGCACTGCAAGGTGTTATATAATGTTCCTAATTAGGGGCTGGAGTGGAGCCCTGCTGAGGGAAGATTACTTAAGCACACAGGTGAGAGGTGCACAGTCGCTAAGCTGAACACAAGCAGAGAGATAAGCAGACAGACAAGACATGAATGTTACTGCAGATTCATGACAACATGCTTGGGAAATGCAAAGTTATAATACAGTGCATCTCTCTAACAAAGAATATAAAATGGCAAGTCGATCACTGTGTTCATAAACCATTTTACAAAACCATAAATCTTGACTTTTGTAATGTTGTGAAACTATAAATTATGTTTTAGCTTTTGGATGCTAGAAGAAGGTTAGTAAAGAACAATTAGCTATAAGGGGAGCATGCTCAACTGATATTGGCAGTGGTAAACCATGCAAGAGACAGGGACTCCCAGGAACAGTCTGAGCAGTTATGTCGTGCACTTTTCAGCAAGGCAACAAACAATCAGTTTAAAAGCAGGTGAGCTTTGCATAGCAAGTCCATATCAAAACAAAACATTTGCTTGTCTAAGCCACTAACTAAACTCATATCTAGAGTTGAGCGAACCCGGACTGTAAAGTTCGGGTCCGTACCGAACTTTGGGGTTTCCGGGACACGGACCCGGACCCGGACTTTTCAAAAAAAGTCCGGGTTCGGGTCCGGGGTTCTAGTAATTTTAATGAAAAATCATAAAAATGCTGTAAAAAAGCCCAGGAAGGTCCTAGAGGTCTGCAAAAGGAAGGAAAATGTGGGTAAGGGTGGGACAAGTGCCCTACAAAGAAATGGGGACAGGGAAATAACTTTAAATATTTTTAAAAAAATTAAAACATAAAAAATGCAAAAATGGAGATCATCTTCAAAATGGGTCTGAAAAGTATTAATTAACATTAGAGGCCATAGAACTGTTCTAAAATCATCTTCAAATTGTGTCAAAAAAGTATAAATAAGCCCGGAGTACCCATATCACTGTTCTGCAAAATGTGTGTATCACTTTAAATGAAACCGGGAATCAGTGCACATCTCTTCTGCACAATTATTTCAAGTCTGTGTGTCACTTTAAATCAAACCGTCAATCATTGCACATCTTTTATTCACACTTCTTTTTAAAGTCTGTGTCACTTTAAATGAAACCGTCAATCATTGCACATCTGCTATTCACACACATGTGTTCTGCACCAGAACAGATGTTATTCACACATTACATCTGTTCTGCACACATCTGAAAATAGTTTAGAACACTTTACCTAAAACCGGGGAGAAACCATACACCTGTTCTTCAAACATCTGGATAGTGTGTTTGAAAATACAGCATAGAGAAGAGCATGCATATGGTTGCGCTCTTCACACACAGTTTGCAGATGTTTTCAGAACA
>BLSH010490787.1:3789701-3804867 GCA_018402905.1 Glandirana rugosa | reverse complement strand
TGCTGCTGTGAGGGACAGATTAGCTGTAGAAAATCATCCCATTCTAGTGTAGGGAGAGGATTCTGATGCTGCTGTGAGGGACAGATTAGCTTTAGAAAATCTGTTAAAAACAGCGATTTTTTGGTGTGTGGGTGCTAGAGGAGATTTTTGTTTGCTAGAGTGCATTTTGTTTGCTAAGCAATGTGCCTCATATAAAACCTAAGCAATTTTTCTGTTTGTTAGGTGGGCGTTTGCAGCCATTTTTGCAAGGGCAGTGAACTTGCAACTGCTTGTGTGTCAGGGACACTACTTTAATCATGTTCTGTTAGTTCAGTTGGCAACATTTTGGCATATTTAAATACTGCTTTTACATTGCAGTTAGACAAATTAAAAACATTTTTTTTTTGTGCAATATATTACATTTGCGGTGAGTCATTCCGTCTGGTGGACACGGACAGTTTTAAAAACCTGATGGCGGTGGCTGTCCCACAGTACGTGGTTCCCAGCCGCCACTACTTTTCCAGGCAAGCCATCCCTTCCCTGCGCAAACAAATCGAGGACAAGATCAAGTGTGCACTGCACAATGCCATCTGTGGCAAGGTCCACATAACCACTGATACGTGGACCAGTAAGCACGGGCAGGGATGCTATATCTCGCTAACTGCACACTGGGCAAATGTAGTGGTGGGTGGGCCTGAGGCGGCTAGCAGTTTGGCGCATGTCCTTCCGCCACTGAGGATTGCAGGCCATTTCTCTTTGCCTCCTGTTGCCTCCTCCTCCTACTCCACTTCCTCCTCCTCTACTACATCCTCATCCGGTTAGCATAACACCTTCTCCACCAACTTCAGCACATCCAGGGGGAAACGACAGCAGGCTGTTTTAAAACTGATATGTTTGGGGGATAAATCCCACACTGCGCAGGAGCTGTGGACGGGCATTGAACAACAGACCGATGAGTGGTTGTTGCCAATGAGCCTCAAGCCCGGCCTGGTGGTGTGCGATAATGGGAGAAATCTCATAGCAGCTCTAGGCCTAGCCGGTTTGACGTACATCCCTTGCCTGGCGCATGTGCTGAATTTGGTGGTGCAGAAATTTCTAAAAAACTACCCGGATATGTCAGTGCTGCTGCACAAAGTGCGGGCCATCTGTGAGTGCTTTCGGCCTTCTCACCCTGCCGCTGCTCGCCTGTCTGCACTGCAGCGGAACTCACCGCCTCCTATGCGACGTGCCCACAACGTGGAACTCCACCTTGCACATGCTGGAGAGACTGTGCGAGCAGTAGCAGGCAATAGTGGAGTTTCAGCTGCAGAGCGCACGGGTCAGTCGCTCTGCGGAACAGCACCACTTCCCCACAAATGAGTGGGCCTCCATGCGAGACCTGTGTACCATATTGCGGTGTTTCAAGTACTCCACCAACATGGCCAGTGCCGATGACGCTGTTCTCATTGTTACTATCCCACTTCTATGTCTCCTTGAAAAAACACTTCTGGTGATGATGGAAGAGGATGTGGCACAGGAGGAAGAAGAGGAGGAAGAGGGGTCATTTCCACAGTTATCAGGCCAGTCATTCACAAGTGGTTCGGAGGGTGGGTTCCTGCACCAACATAGGCCAGGTAAAACATTTTCAAGTCAAGGCACAGTTCTGGAGGATGAGGAGGACAAGGATGATGATGATGAGGAGGAGGAGGAACCATGTTCACAGCAGGGTGGCACCCAACGCAGCTCATGGGCATCACTGGAGCGTGACTGGGGGGATACGGAGGACACAGGTGATACACCTCCCACAGAGGACAGCTTGTCTTTGCCTCTGGGCAGCCTGGCACACATGAGCGACTACATGCTGCAGTGCCTGCGCAATGACAGCCGAGTTGTCCACATTGTAACTTGTGCTGATTACTGGGTGGCCACCCTGCTGGATCCCTGTTACAAGGACAACGTGTCTCTCACTGGAGCATGATCGGAAGATGCGCGACTACCAGCGCACGCTGGTAGACGCGCTGCTGAGGGCATTCCCAAATGACACCGGGGGCTCAGTGGAAGCACAAGGCGAGGGCAGAGGAGGAGGAAGAGGTCGCCAACGCAGCTGTGGCACTGCCAGCACCTCAGAAGGCAGGGTTAGCATGGCCGAAATGTGGAAAAGCTTTGTCAGCAGCAAGCCACAACAAACAGCACCACCAGATGATAGGCAACGTCTTAGCAGGAGGCAGCATTTCACAAATATGGTGGAACAGTATGTGTGCACACGCCTACACGTACTGACTGATGGGTCTGCCCCATTCAACTTCTGGGTCTCCAAATTGGGTACATGGCCTGAGCTTGCTCTTTATGCCTTGCAGGTGCTTGCCTGCCCTGCAGGCAGTGTATTGTCTGAACGTGTGTTTAGCACGGCAGGGGGCATTATCACAGACAAGCGCAGCAACCTGTCCACAGCCAACGTGGACAAGCTAACGTTTATTAAAATGAACCAGGCATGGATCCCACAAGACTTGTCTGTACCTTGTGCAGAATAGACATTTAGACCGGACTCACACAGCCATTGGTATACTTTTTTTTTTAATATGTCTCAATATTTTGGGGGCTACCCCAATTAGAAAAAAAAAACAAACAAACAAAAAACAGTGTTGGCTACCTCCTCCTCCTCCACTGCCACTTCCACCTACAACGCCACGGTCACCGCCTCCTCAACCTCCTACTCCACATCTACCTCCATCCACCTCCTCCACCTCCTCCTCCATTTTTTTTATGTGATTTTAAGTTATTTCCCTATCCACATGTGTTTGCAGGGCACATGTCCTACTCTTACCCCCGTTTTGCTTCCTTTTGCAGCCCTCTAGCCCTTTGCAGGACTTTTTTAGAGCCATTTTTGTGCCCAAAAGTTCGGGTCACCATTGATTTCAATGGGTTTCGGGGTTAAGTTCGGGTGAAGTTCGGTGCCGAACCCGAACTTTTTTGCGAAGTTCGGCCGAACTCTAATTCTGGCTCATTCATCCCCATCCATGGCTCAGTCATGCTCATCCATGGCTCATCCATCCCCATCCATGGCTTATCCATTCCTATCCATGGCTCATTCATGCTCATCCATGGCTCATCCATCCTCATCCATGGCTCATTCATGCTCATCTATTGCTTATTCATGCCTCATTTATGCTCATCCATGTCCATCCATGGCTCTTTCATGCCCATCCATGCCTCATTCATGCTCATCCATGCCACATCAGTGCTTATCCGTGCCCATCCATGCTACGTCAGTGCTCATCCGTGCCTCATCCATGCCACATCAGTGCTCATCCATGCCACATCAGTGATCATCCATGCCACATCAGTGATCCTCCATGCCACATCAGTGCTCATCCGTGCCACATCAGTGATCATACGTGTCACATCCATGCCACATCAGTGCTCATCCATGCCACATCAGTGATCATCCATGCCACATCAGTGATGATCTGTGCCACACCCATGCCACATCAGTGCTCATCCATGCCACATCAGTTCTCATCCATGCCACATCCATGCCACATCAGTGCTCATCCATGAAACATTAGTTCTCATTCATTCCTCATCCATGCCACATCAGTGCTCATCCGTGCCACTACAGTGCCCATCAGTGCCACTACAGTGCCTCACAAAAGTGTAATAGATAGTCACATTAGATTTGAAATGTATCCCCCTAGAACACCTGATGGTGCTCCCTGCATGTTGGGGCTCTGTATGTAGCCAGGCTGTGTTAAAATCTCACACATGTGGTATCGCCATACTCAGGAGGAGTAGCAGAATGTATTTTGGGGTGTCATTTTTGCTATGTACATGCTATGTGTTAGAAATATCTTATACATGGACAACTTTGTGTAAAAAAAAAAAATGTTTTCATTTTCTTTCCACATTTTCCAAAAACTTGTGGAAAAAAAATCACATGTTCAAAAGACTCATTATACCTCATAGAATATACATTGGGATATTTACTTTCCAAAATGGGGTCTTTTTTTGGTTGTTTCCATTGTCCTGTTGCCCCAGGGCCTTCAAAAGTGTAAGAGGTAGTCAACAAATTAAATGTGTAATTTATGTCCCTAGAACACCTAATCGTGCTCCCTGCATGTTGGGCCTCAGTATGTGGCCAGGCTGCAAAAAAGTCTCACACATATGGTATTGCCATATGTTGCAGAATGTATTTTGGGATGTAGTTGTAAGTATGCATATGCCATGTGAGAGAAATTACCTGTTACTAAGACAATATATAAATACAACTTCAAAAAACTCACCATGCCTCTTACTAAATACTTTGGAATGTCTACTTTCCAAAAGGGGTCATTTTGAGGGGTATTTGTACTTTCCTGGCTTGTTAGTGTCTCAAGAAATGAGACAGACCATCAGTACATCAGGTATGATCAGTTTTCAGTGATTGGTACCATAGCTTGTAGACTCTATAACTTTCACAAATACCAAATAATATATACTGAGTTGGGTTATTTTTACCAAAGAAATGTAGCAGTATAAATTTATGAAGAAAAATTACTAATTTGCAAAATTTTATAACAGAAACAAAGAAAATGCATTTTTTTAAACAAAATTTTTAGTCTTTTTTCATTTATAGCGTAAAAAATTAAAAACCTAGTGGTTATTAAATACCACCAAAAGAAAGCTCTATTTATGTGAAAAAAGTACAAAAAGTTCATATGGGTACAGTGCTGCACGACTCAGTAATTGTCATTCAAAATGAGAGAGCACTGAAAGCTGAAAATAGGTTTGGTACCATAGCTTGTAGACTCTATAACTTTCACAAATACCAAATAATATATACTGAGTTGGGTTATTTTTACCAAAGAAATGTAGCAGTATAAATTTATGAAGAAAAATTACTAATTTGCTAAATTTTATAACAGAAACAAAGAAAATGCATTTTTTTAAACAAAATTTTTAGTCTTTTTTCATTTATAGCGTAAAAAATTAAAAACCTAGTGGTTATTAAATACCACCAAAAGAAAGCTCTATTTAAGTGAAAAAAGTACAAAAAGTTCATATGGGTACAGTGTTGCACGACTCAGTAATTGTCATTCAAAATGTGAGAGCACTGAAAGCTGAAAATAGGTTTGGTTAGGAAGGGGGTTTAAGTGCCCAGTGGGCAAGTAGTTAAGATCAATCAGTAGGCACCAGTGCTGTTACATGGGATGTAGGATATTTTCCTGTGCTCCCAGTGGTCAAATGAAACAGTGAAGGAGTGAAGGAAAATATGTGCTGCTGGTGAGACTGCCATTAAACTGATGCTATTGCTTTCCCTTTTTGAACAAAGCACATGTTTGCTTTAAGGAAATTTGCTTTAAGCAACTTTAGGTCCAGAACTCGTGCTTTAATCTCTCCATCCACCTTACCCAACATTCACAAAAATCTTTTTGACAAGAAGATAAACAGTATTAGTTCAGTTCATGTGCTGAGCAAAGTGTGCCGCTTTCATTGTACTAACTTAAACAGGTTAATTGCATTTCACATGTAACCTTAAGCTGTTTAATAAAAGCAAAAATGTTAATGTCAACCATGAATGGTAATAGAAACCCCTTTAGGGTAAAAACATTACATGTAAATCTGCATACGTTACATATAAAAATTGTATAGATCCTATGGCAGTTTTTGGAATTAGATTTGTACTTTGAATTAGGAAGACAGCTACTGACTAAAGTTCAGGTATTTTGAGAATGTAAAAATGGACATACCATATTCAATTTCACCATTGCTATGAAAACAGTCCTGTCTGCCATACTGAAAGTATAACCATTTATGCTTTAGACAGGGTAAAATATGATTTGAATGTGTATTTACCATTAGCTACACTTATTAGCGGAGATGTACAATTTGGTACTTTCTGAAGCAGATCCCAGCCTGGTTCAAAATAGTCCATAATTCAGATTTCATTATGCTGACTAAATTTATCCACTGAAAGCTAATTGCTAATTCGTTGATAAGGATTGTTTCTCGCAATTAATTAAACTCTGTTATAATTAAAAACTTGCTGAGAGATTTGGAATTAAATCACAGTCACAGTCAAAGGATACAAGTGTCTGAAATTCTCTATTAAGTTATGATCGATAACTAGCTGTAGAGTCACTGTAAAAAATAGCAAAAAAATTAAGCAAACACATTATTTTCAATCTATGTATTAATGATCTGGGGAATACATATAATGGCAATGCTGCCATTTTGCTGATAAGACAAAATTATGTTTTAAATATCAGAAAGATAGTGACATTTTGGAGAAGGATCTTGACAACTTGAGCATTTAAAATGTAAGTAGAATTGCATGTTTATAAACTGTAGGTTTATGCACCTTAGCCAAAAAAAATAGTGTAAAAGTTCTAAACCACGGGATAAGCATTGCTTATTATAGCATTATATTAGCATCATGTGTTTTATCTCATTTTCTTTAAAACTCCTAAAACTGTGTTGGCTTTTACAACATCTACTTGGAATAATTTATTCTACTAAGTTTGTAGACAACTGTTTTTGCTAAGTTCTGTTTTGTTCAAGTGTATTCCAATAAACTTGATAAACACCAGTCTTGTTTCAACCTAATTTACTATGTAACATGCACTGAAATAAAACAGCCTGTTCTATTTGAATGAGCTAACAATAAAACAATGCAGGTTTCAACAAACCTCCAGTAATTTCTTCACTGCATCATTGTGGTGTTTCGCAGGAAAGCACACATCACTGCAATGCACATATTTAACCACTTCAATACCAGACACCTTCCTGTCCAGACCAATTTTCAGCTTTCAGCACTATCGCATTTTGAATGACAATTGCACAGTCATGCGACCCTGTACCAAAACAATTTTTTTATGATTTTGTTCCCACAAATAGAGCTTTCTTTTGGTGGTATTTGATCACCTCTGCGGTTTTTATTTTTTGAGCTACAAATAAAAAATACCGAAAATTTTGAAAAAAAAAAGTTTTTCTCTGTTTCTGTCACAAAACTTTGTAAATAAGTAATGATGATGAACGGGCACTGATGATGAGGTACTTATATGCAGCACTGATGGGCACTGATAGGTGGCACTGATAAGCAGCACTGACGGGCACTGATAAGCAGCACTGATGGGCACTCATAGGCGGCACTGATGGGCATTGATAGGTGGCATTGGGCACTGATAGGTGACACTGATGGGCTCTAATAGGTAGCACTGATAGGTGGCACTGGTGGGCACTGATAGGTGGCACTGGTAGACACTGCTGGGCGGCAATGACAGATTTCACTGTAAGGTTGTCATTCCCTGGTGGTCCTGGGTGCCATCTTAAATTGGCACTGAGTGCCATCCATGTTGGGCATTGTGCCCCTTACCTGGTGGTCTAGCGTGGGCTCCCTGGTGGTCTAGGATGGGCTCCCTGGTGGTCAGGGTGGGCTCTCCCTGGTGGTCCCTGGGTGGGCTCCCTGGTGGTCCTGGGTGGCGATCCTAGGGGGGGCTGCACTGATAAACAATCAGTGCAGACCCCCCATCAGGAGAGTCGACGGTCAGCTCTTCTCTACTCATGTCTGCAGACGCAAGTAGAGGAAATGCCGATAAACGGCTCTTCCTGTTTACACTATGATCAGCCGTGATTGGCCAAGGCTGATCACATGGTAAAGAGCTTCCGATGATAGCTCTTTACTGAGATCGGTAATGTGGTGGGTCAGACCGACACACTGCGCCACCAATCGGCGTGGGTGCGCGATCGCGGGTTATCATGAAAGACATCAATAGACGTCCGGTCAGGATAACTGAACCACCGCCCAGCCGTTATTTGTCTATAGGCAGGGTGGGAAGTGGTTAAACAGAGTATTTTTATATGACTTTTCCCTAATTTGGGGAAAATAATTCCAGGAAATATAAATGGATAAAAGATAATCACACAGGTTATCCCTGTAAAAAAGTATTGCTACCCTTTTCCTGGGCATAATAGTAATTTATAAGAAAAAGTAGATAAGTATCTAACTACACAACTACACACCTATGTGACATCTATGTTTTTAATTGAAACATTTTCATCGGAAATGTATCACAAGGTAAGATAAAGAATGCAATTACCATAACTAATCACCCCATTATACTCTAACATAAATAGACTCTGTTTATTTTATTTTTGTAAAAAAACAAGTATATGTAAGACCCAAATATTTTTTTTGTTAGATTTTCGTATAGCAGGGAAGAAAATGTTCAGGTTTTTATTGATGGGTAAGAGAAAGATGACACAAACAGAAGTCATTAAGTCTAGATTTTATTTTATTCAGACATTTATAGCATAACAATCCAATGCGTTTGTAGCGTTTTCCCTGAAATAGGAGACAAACGGATATCCCCCAGTGGGGACACCTGTTCCAGTGACCAATGTGTAATGAGGCACACTTCCTGTATCTCTGAGACAAGAAATGAATGAGTCTCCCCAATGGGACAACAACAAACAAAAATAGACAAGCATCTAAGCCACTTCCTAATATATCCTAATCTTAAAAAGGGGGTTTTGGTTTATATACAAGGCTCTATCTCAAAATCGCACAATAGGAAGAAGCTTTATCTAACGCTGGTTAATAGTGGTTCTACTAAATTTAAGAAGCAACCTGTTTTCTTAAAATAAAAAGAATATGACAACACTTACATCAGCAGGGAATAAAAAGCAGCAGTTAAAATAGTTAATACTGGTGTAGATTAATAGTAGTAGATTAAGGCCTCATACACACGGACGTTTCTTAAAAATAAACTAAACGTCGGGCCCGACGGCAAGGAAAAAGATCGGCGTTTTTCGGTGTTATGCATCGGCGTTAGTGAGCGTCGGCGTCAATAGGCGTTTTTTTAAAAAAATCATCCCTCTTCTATTTTTCAACCTAAAAACGTCGGCATCAAAAAACGCCGGTTAATGCCGCTACGGCGTTAGTTGGCGTTTTTTGGCGTTAGTGAGTGTTTTGCGGTGTCGGCGTCAAAAAACGCCAAAACGTTACAGCCTCAGAACGCGCTGGCCGTGGGTTCTAGTTTCAGCTCACTAACGCCGATGCCATCTACAGCTCAAAAAAGTCAGAGTTTTTATGGGGCCATTGACTAACATGGAGAGCTGCAAAACATGCCAGAAAACGTTGGCGTCAAAAAACGTCCATGAGTATGAGGCCTAATACTACAACAGGGTTTCCATAGCCAAGCCTCAACTACAAGACAAACTGCAGAGCAGGATGTTACTTTTAGACCTGTCTGTAAAGTCATAGTAGAAGACGATCGGCATAGAATGCATTGGTAGATGGATCATTTGTGTAATTGATTGTCCCTGAAATTGCATTCCAATTGATGCTTTAATATCAAAAACAAATATCAATGGGAGGAAGGATATCTGTTTTTAGACGCTTGATCAGTAAATAAGTAGTTAAATCGGTAAGCAGTATTTGAATAAAAAAGTGAATGATCTGAAAAGGTGTGCTGCTTCATAGAGCTGTTGTTGCAAAAGTGTCCTTTACCTGTGCAATAAATGAAAAAAAGTCTAGGCTCGATGATTGTGCTCTTCCTTGGACATCTTTACATTGTTTATAGAGTTGAGCGAACCCGAACTGTAAAGTTCGGGTTCGTACCGGACTTTAGGGTGTCTGTGTCCCGAACCCGAACCCGGACATTTGAGAAAAAGTCAGAGTTGGGGGATCGGGTATTTTTTTGCGCCTGTTGAATAGCTGCAGGGCAGTCAATCAACAAGAGTTTCACTCGTTTGCCCTTAAAAGCCATCACAGCCATGCCTACTAATGGCATGGCTGTGATTGGCCAGTGCATCATGTGACCCAGCCTCTATATAAGCTGGAGTCACCTAGTGCTGCATGTCACATCATCTCATACTAGTGTAGGGAGAGGATGCTGCTGCTGCTGTGAGGGACAGATTAGCTTTAGAAAATCATCTCAAACTAGTGTAGGGAGAGGATGCTGCTGCTGCTGCGAGGGACAGATTAGCATTAGAAAATCATCTCATACTATTGTAGGGAGAGGATGCTGCTGCTGCTGTGAGGGACAGATTAGCTTTAGAAAATCTGTTAAAAACAGTGATTTATTGGTGGGTGGGTGCTAGAAGAGATTTTTGGTTGCTAGAGTACATGTTGTTTGCTAAGCAAAGTGCCTCATATAAAACCTAAGCAATTTTTCTGTTTGTTAGGTGGGTGTTTGCAGCCATTTTTGCAAGTGCAGTGCACTTGCAACTGCTTGTGTGTTAGGGACACTACTTTAATCATGTTCTGTTGAACTGTGAGGGAGTGGGGGGCGAGGTCTAGTACCGTTGTCTGTGTCAATAGACACAGACAGCTAGGTTCAGGAGCAAATCTGCATGAATGCCCCAGGAGCCAGGAGTGGTGGAGGGGGACCCGAGAAGAGGAGGTTCTATTGCCTAGAGCAGGTAAGTATAAACCTGTTTATTATTTTTAAAAAAAGATCATTTACAATCACTTTAACTTTTCCCAAAAATGAACCATTCAAACAATTCAAATCAAAAAAGTATCATGTACAGTACTGGATCTGAGAACATGAACATGAGCTGTAACAGAATTTCTACTGATATATATATATATATACACACACACACACCAACATACATAGGCTAACATACATGCACACACTCACATACAATACATATACAGACTGTCATACATTCATACAACAAATACTAGCAACCATACTACACTCACACTTACAATTACACAGTCCAATCTGGATGAATATACTGTATATACAATCAATATATATATATATATATATATATATATATATATATTGAGTATCTCACATTTAGGTAATATTTTATTATACCTTTTCATGTGACAACACTGAATAAATTACACTTTGCTACAATGTAAAGTAGTGAGTGTACAGCTTGTATAACAGTGTAAATTTGCTGTCCCCTCAAAATAACTCAACACACAGCCATTAATGTCTAAACCGCTGGAATCAAAAGTGAGTACACCCCTAAGTGAAAATGTCCAAATTGGGCCCAAAGTGTCAATATTTTGTGTGGCCATCATTATTTTCCAGCACTGCCTTAACCCTCTTGGGTATGGAGTTCACCAGAGCTTCACAGGTTGCCACTGGAGTCCTCTTCCACTTCTCCATGACAACATCATGGAGCTGGTGGATGTTAGAGACCTTGCGCTCCTCCACTTTCCATTTTCCCTTTGAGGATGTCCCACAGATGCTCAATAGGGTTTAGGTCTGGAGACATGCTTGGCCATTCCATCACCTTTACCCTCAGCTTCTTTAGCAAGACAGTGGTCGTCTTGCAGGTGTGTTTGGGGTCGTTATCATGTTGGAATACTGCCATACAGCCCAGTCTCCAAAGGGAGGGGATCATGTTCTGCTTCAGTATGTCACAGTACATGTTGGCATTCATGGTTCCCTCAATGAACTGTAGCTCCCCAGTGCCAGCAGCACTCATGCAGCTTCAGACCATGACACTCCCACCACCATGCTTGACTGTAGGCAAGACACACTTGTCTTTGTACTCCTCACCTGGTTGCTGCCACACACGCTTGACACCATCTGAACCAAATAAGTTTATCTTGGTCTCATCAGACCACAGGACATGGTTCCAGTAATCTATGTCCTTAGTCTGCTTGTCTTCAGCAAACTATTGGCGGGCTTTCTTATGCATCATCTTTAGAAGAGGCCTCCTTCTAGGATGACAGCCATGCAGACCAATTTGATGCAGTGTGCAGCATATGGTCTGAGCACTGACAGGCTGACCCCCTCAACCCTTCAACCTGTGTAGCAATGCTGGCAGCACTCATATGTCTAGTTCGCAAAAACAACCTCTGGATATGACGCTGAGCACGTGCATTCAACTTCTTTGGTCGACCGTGGCGAGGCCTGTTCTGAGTGGAACCTGTCCTGCTAAACCTCTGTGTGGTCTTGACCACTGTGCTGCAACTCAGTTTCAGGGTCTTGGCAATCTTCTTATAGCCTAGGTCATCTTTATGTAGAGCAACAGTACTTTTTTTCAATCCTCAGAGAGTTCTTTGCCATGAGGTGCCATGTTGAACTTCCAGTGACCAGTATGAGAGAGATAATGCTAAGTTTAACACACCTGCACCCCATTCATGCCTGAGACCTTGTAACTAGAGTTGAGCGAACCCGGACTGTAAAGTTCGGGTCCGTACCGAACTTTGGGGTGTCCGGGACCCGGACCCGGACTTTTCAAAAAAAGTCCGGGTTCGGGTCCGGGTTCTGGTAATTTTAAAGAAAAATCATAAAAATGCTGTAAAAAAGCCCAGGAAGGTCCTAGAGGTCTGCAAAAGGAAGGAAAATGTGGGTAAGGGTGGGACAAGTGCCCTACAAAGAAATGGGGACAGGGAAATAACTTTAAATATTAAAAAAAAAAATAAGAACATAAAAAATGCAAAAATGGAGATCATCTTCAAAATGGGTCTGAAAAGTATTAATTAACATTAGAAGCCATAGAACTGTTCTAAAATCATCTTCAAACTGTGTCAAAAAAGTATAAATAAGCCCGGAGTACCATATCACTGTTCTGCAAAATGTGTGTATCACTTTAAATGAAACCGGGAATCAGTGCACATCTCTTCTGCACAATTATTTCAAGTCTGTGTGTCACTTTAAATCAAACCGTCAATCATTGCACATCTTTTATTCACACTTCTTTTTAAAGTCTGTGTCACTTTAAATGAAACCGTCAATCATTGCACATCTGCTATTCACACACATGTGTTCTGCACCAGAACAGATGTTATTCACACATTACATGTGTTCTGCACACATCTGAAAATAGTTTAGAACACTTTACCTAAAACCGGGGAGAAACCATACACCTGTTCTTCAAACATCTGGATAGTGTGTTTGAAAATACAGCATAGAGAAGAGCATGCATATGGTTGCGCTCTTCACACACAGTTTGCAGATGTTTTCAGAACAGTGATATTATATTCACACACAACATCTTTTCTTTGCCTAGAAAAGATGTTCTTCACACATTACATCTGTACTTCATACATCTGGAAATAGAATGTATTTGTCCCGAAGTTCGGCCGAACCAGCAGAACCCGGACTTCTAGAAGTTCGCTCAACTCTACTTGTAACATTAATGAGTAACATGACCCCTGGGAGGGAAAATGGCTAACTGAACTCAATTTGGACATTTTCACTTAGGGGTGTACTCACTTTTGTTGCCAGCGGTTTAGACATGAATGGCTGTGTGTTGAGTTATTTTGAGGGGATGGCATATTTACACTGTTATACAAGCTGTACATTCACTACTTTACATTGTAGCAAAGTGTAATTTCTTCAGTGTTGTCACATGAAAAGATATAATAAAATATTTACAAAATGTGAGGGGTGTTCTCACTTTTGTGAGATACTGTATATATATATATATATATATATATATATATATATATATATATATGTACTGTATATGTTTAATTATTTAATTCTCCTTTGCAGTTAGCTGTTGTATTGTTTCTAAGATGAAAAGATAGAACAAAATATTCGCTTACAGACTTATTTCATTGTACACATTTGCATTTATAATTGATCTCCATTTCAGCTACATTCTAATCAATTTATTTTATTTGTCATTTGGGAAGTAACAGCATACAGTATATTGCATTTTCAATTGGTCTGTATTGTTGCTTGTGGCCCTGCCTTTGTTGCTAATGAGACAGAAGAAGCTTCCTGTCTGCTGTTTTCTGGAATTAGAATATTCCAATTGTTAAGTTGTCCTTGGCTGATACTGTAATATTTATGCATTCCATTTACACTTCATCTGCACCATAAATGCTGCAGATCTTTTTGATATGCAAGCTATTAAGATTTTATTATTCTTTAGATACTTTCAGCTGCTAAAAAATATAATTTCCATATGAAAAACTAGATTTATTCCCAGTCTTTTACATGCTGGATAATTAGGAGTGTTAATACATTTGTTTTTGTTGGCATCACAGTAAAATATTGTCTTAGATGCACTGCTTTGGTGAGGAAAAACTGTATGCCAACCGATTTAAAAAGATAATAACATTTAGTGGAACCTTTGATAAATAACAAAACAAAACATGATGTAAACATGTGATCTTTATTCTTGCACCCTTTCTGAAAGTCTACACAACTACTCTGTATGTTTCTATGAGGGAGACCTATATATTTAAAGTGCTCATATATGGACATATGTCTACCTAAGAATGATGTGCATCCCCAAAGTTGTTGCAAACTTCACTATGACCTGGTCAAAGGTGCTTTGTACTTTCTTGCTTTTTTTTCAGTGAGAACAGGGAAGGTTTGGTAATAACCAGTCCCTTCCGAATGTCAAGTCATGGACATTATTGGGCCCTTTACAGCAATCCTGACTAAATTGTAAAACAAGTATATTACAGCCCATATATTGAAAAAAAGGTCTTTCAGATTTCACAATTTACTAAGGTCTAATTAAAGTAAATCAACTCCATAGTGTTCTGGGAATCCTGTTCCATGGTGTAATTTGTATTATTATACAAATTTGTTCTTAAAACATACACATTTAAATGTTAAAATGTAGGCTCCCTCCAAAGGATGCTATAAATATAGAATTATATTTGGGGAAGAAAGATTTTTTTGGGGGGCCCAAAATGAATAAAAAAAAAATCCAAATACGACTTTATGCCCTCAAATCTTTTTTGTGTTTTTTGTGAAAAATGTATATGCTTTTTCTACCCGCAGCTACCATGGCCACTTCCGGTGGGCCTCTATGCACCTATGATACTTAAATGTCTTAACTAGAGTTGAGCAAACCTGAATTGTAAAGTTTGGGTTCGTACTGGACTTAAGGGTGTCTCTTCCCTGAACCCGGACATTTGAGAAAAAGTCCGGGTTTGGGTATTTTTTCACGCCTGTTCAATAGCTGCAGGGCAGCCAATCAACAAGCGTTTTACTCGTTTGCCCTTAGAAGCCATCACAGCCATGCCTACTTATGGCATGGCTGTGATTGGCCAATGCATCATGTGACCCAGCCTCTATATAAACTGGAGTCACATAGTGCTGCATGTCACATCATCTCATACTGGTGTAGGGAGAGGATGCTGCTGCTGCTGCTGCTGCTGCTGTGAGGGACAGATTAGCTTTAGAAAATCATCTCATACTAGTGTAGGGAGAGGATGCTGCTGCTGCGGAGAGGGATGTGATCATACTCTACTAAAAGATTTCGATTAGACAGGGAGTGTCGTCGT
>BLSH010490787.1:3774003-3788221 GCA_018402905.1 Glandirana rugosa | reverse complement strand
CGGTACTGCGATATTGGGGCGGACATGTCGGGCTATTTTGACACTTTTTTGGGACCATTGGCATTTATACAGCGATCAGTGCTATAAAAATGCACTGATTACTGTGTAAATGCCATTGGCAGTGAAGGGGTTAACCTGCAGGGGGCGCTCTAAGGGTTAAGTATGTTCCCTGGGCGTGTTCTAACTGTAGGGGGACTGCCCTGGCTGGGGAAGGGAAGTGGTCCCAGCCTTCGTATACAGGAAGGCTGTGATCACAGCCCTTCCCCCTCACACAGAACGGAGGTCCGTGTTTACATACACGGACCTCCGTTCCTTCGCTCCGGGGGGGCCATCGCGGGTAGCTGGCGGCAATCGAAGCCGCCGCACCCACTCCCTGGCCCTCCCCGAACACAGTGAGCGCGCGGGCGCACCTCCAGCGGCGTGCGCTCACTAGGCTCATATGACGGCGATTTGCGCTCAGGAGCCACCTTGCCGTCGTCAATTGCCGATCGGCGGTCGGCAAGGGGTTAAAAAAAAAAAATAGTGCTACATAGTACATTAGCACCTTGCTGTGCATTTCTTGCACAAAATTAAAAACTGCATCTACATTGCTGGTTTAAAAAAAAGAATAATAAATAGTGCTACATAGTACATTTGCACCTTGCTGTGTATTTCTTGCACAAAATTAAAATTAAAATTAAAAAGTGCGTCTACATTGCCGGTTTAAAAATAATATAAATTTATGCTAAATAGGACATTTGCATCCACAATGAGGAGAGCGTCAAATAACGGACGTGGTCGTGGTGCTGCTGGTGCTGCTGGTGTTGGTGAAGTTCCTGTTGCAAGGAGAGGACGTGGTCGATCTGTGCCAGCTACACGCACAAGTGAAACACCTTCCTCAGGTGCGAGTAGCCTACCATATGGTAGGCCTGAATGCCGCTCAACGAATGGTGAGGCCAGAACAAGTACAGGCGATAGTAGATTGGGTGGCTGCCAATGCCTCCAGTTCCTTCACATTGTCTCCCACCCGGTCTCATGCTGAAAGCTCAGAGTTGGCACCTGAACCCCATGGCCATCTGTCTTTCACCTCAGCCCCTTTCACCTACACTGCCACGGTCACCGCCTCCTCAACCTCCTACTCCACATCCCCCTCCATTATTAATGGAAGTGTTGAGATATATTGTATTTTTATTTATCTCTTAATGAGTGTCAGATTGATTTTAGTTGTGTGAAAGTCATATTCTTTGACTGTCCTGAATTGACCTCCACCGCTGACCTAGCCTTCCTAGCGGACCTTTCTCTCACCTGACAACTGCCTGACCTCTGCCTCATCTTTTATCTAGCCGTCATTTCTGTCCTTGTACTTCACTTTGCATGTTTGAGTTCTTTGTAATTAACGTTTTAGACCTGAGCTCAACTGGGATCCTGCCTTAAAACTTATAGTCTGCCGTTTTTAACAACACTATAAGTGTCTTGTTGAAGACCTGGAACTCCTAAGGTAAGCACTCTTAGCAAGAGCCATCCATTGTTGCCATATTTGTTGAATCTTTATTTGGGATGCTAGGTCTGCAACTATTCTGACATATTCTGGTAGCAAGTGCTCATTTCTGGTATTCCATCAGGTACTGTCAGCTTTCACCAACTAGACAATCCTAGGCTACACCCCAAGATATTTCCTAATAGAAAATCCATCTTAAGTGTAAGGACCACTGGTGCAGACCAGATACTTTTACAGCCAACACCTCAGTTAAAGCCTCCCTCCTGCTGGCAGTGACATAGGGGGTCTATTCTATGCGTAAAAGAACCTCTAAGAGAGTTATTATAGTATAGGGAAAGTGTGAAATTCTCTTAAATCACCGGTCAATTAATTTAGTCTGTCATATTAACATTGTTCTCATTGGTCTCAAACATTTTAGACAGAATAACTTGAACCATAACAGCCACAGCACTGAGAATTGGAATATTTCAAAAATTTTATAACAATAGTGTTTTCTGCAAAGCAAAACATGTGTGATAGGAAAGATTGGAGCCCATTGATAATTTTTTTTTTTATTATTATTACAGTAGGCAGTGAATAATGTGTGTGTGTGTGTGTGTGTGTGTGTGTGTGTTGAATGACGGATTGTCTTGATTTTTGAACGAAGTAGATTTCGTCTCTCCTCTTAAGTAATATGCTAGTAAAATATTAATTTATAAGGTTTCATTTACTAAGCGACATTATGTGGTATAGCTTTGTAAGTTAAGCAAATAGTTTCTGTACTTTCATAAGTTTTTACTACAGAGGTTAGAATTACGTTTCTCAATTTTCTTTCTCATCTCTGGGCTATACCTGGTATAAATGTTATTTCCCCAGCCACATGCTTGAAAATGCACATTAATATGAAGGGATATTGTTTCAAAATGGCCATCCCTAGTTTGAATGCTTTCATTTTCCTCCCTACAGAGAGCAGTAATTGTTGTATATCTAGAACAGAATAATGAAAAGCTGTATTTGCACTTCACAGATTGCTATGCGTTATGCAATGCATTGTTGCATATATCATAAACTCAATACTGAACTTTTTATATTATAATATCACAAAGTTTTTTTCCTATTGCTTCATTTCAAATTCTGTATAGGAAATAGATGAAATAATGCATTATTGCAAAATTGATCTAAGACCCATATATCCACGAAACTTATATTTTCTTTTATATTACTAAATGTAGTTGCTCTACAGTCTATAGTCGCAGCAATGTACTGTATTAGGGATGGGCCGAATGCCCCCTGGTTCGGTTCACACCAGAACTTGCGAACAGGCAATAAATTTGTGCGCACACGAGAACCCTATTAAAGTCAATGGGACACGAACATGAAAAATCAAAAGTGCTCATTTTAAAGGCTTATATGCAAGTTATTGCCATAAAAAGTGTATGAGGAGTTTTTAAATCAATAGGTTTTTCAGGAGCAGTGATTTTAATAATGTTTAAAGTGAAACAATAAAAATTAAATATTCCTTTAAATATCGTGCCTGTGGGGTCCCCTTAGTATGTCTGTAAAGTGGCACATCTGTGTGATGTTTAGAACAGTGCCCTGAGCAAAATGACATTTGTAAAGGAAATTTTGTCATTTAACCACTTCAGCCCCGGAAGAATTTACCCCCTTCCTGACCAGAGCACCTTTTGAGATTCGGCACTGCGTCGCTTTAACTGATAATTGCGCGGTCGTGCGATGTTGTACCCAAACTAAATTAACATCCTTTTTTTCCCACAAATAGAGCTTTCTTTTGGTGGTATTTGATCACCTCTGCATCACTTCTGATCACTGCTATAAAAAAAGAGCAACAATTTTGAAAAAAAAACTAATTTATTCATCAGTTTAGGCCAAAATGTATTCTTCTACATATTTTTAGTAAAAAAAAACAAATAGGCGTGTATTGATTGGTTTGCGCAGAAGTTGCCGTGTTTATAAACGATGAGAATTACTTTATGGCGCTTTCACAATTTTTTTTTTTACTAGTAATGGCGGCGATCTTCAATTTTTATTGGGACTGCGATATTGCAGCGAACCTGTCAGACATTTTTTACACTTTTTTGGGACCATTGACATTTATACAGCAATCAGATCTAAAAATAGCCACTGGTTACTGTATAAATGTCATTGGCAGTGTCATGGATCCATAGTCATTCATATCCTGTCTGTTTGCTTACCCCTTTGGTTGTGTCAGCTTAGAGGCCGTTCACATCACCACCTGTGGGCTAAGTAATCATCTCTCAGTGAACTCCACCCCAGCCTCCAATTAAGCAAATACTATTTTAGACCATGTGCTGCAAAGCCTCCTTGCCAATCAATGTTGTGTGTGTTTGGCTTTGCGTGTGGTTATTCCTGTCGTATGCTCTGAGTTCATTTCCATTTACCAACTTTTGGCTTGTTCTGACTATCCCTGACTGCTTGATACCCTGACCTTGGCATGCTCTTCTGTCTGCCCCTGTCTGCTTGTGGCCCTGACCTTTGGCTAGGCCGCTTACAATCCTTGCTGATCCTGTGTTGCTGCTCCCTCTCTTCCACCTGTAGCCAGCCGAGCGTGAGCTAGGGGACCCCGGGGGCTGCGACCTGGATCCAGTTGCAGCCAAATCCATCCTCACCACTAGAGGCTCCATGCCCTGGGGAAACTGATGCACTAGCTCCCTGTGTTTCAGTGTCAGTGCTCTAGGGGCCCATCTTTCTGCACCAGCTGGAGCTCATTAGCAGCAGTCAGCTATAGGTCCACAACCTTAGTGGTGCGCTTCATAACCTTAGAATGCGCTTCGCACTTCTGCGGTGCGATTCGCATCCCTGCGGTGCGCATCTGTCACCTGACCCCAGGTATCCTGACAGGCAGTGAAAGGGTTAACCTGTAGAGGATGCTCTAGGGGTTAACTGTGTTCCCTCACTGTGTTCTAACTCTATGGGGGCTGGGCTGCCAGAAGCATGACAGATCTAACTGATCACAATTACAGGGAACAGCAGATCAGTGTCATGCCGTCTGTCAGAACGGGGAACTGCTGTGTTTACATCAGCGGTTCCCTGTTCTTCCTCTCTCAAAGGCGACCACGGGTCACTGGCGGACATTGAGTCCGCCCAATCCGCGGCCCCACTTAGGGAGCACGCGGCAGGCCCCCCGATACCACGCCTGCGCCGATTGCCATTTATAGACGGTGATCTGCGCTATGCTGCCACCTTGTCGCTGTATGTACGTAGGTCAGCAAGTAGTTAAAATTGCTCGTGGCTGCAATGTATTGCCGGTTCCTGGCAATATAAATAAAAATCATTGAAAAAAATTGCATGGGGGGTCCCCCCAGTCCATACCAGGCCCTTCGAGTCTGGTATGGATTTTAAGGGGAACCCCGTGCCAAAAAAAAAAAAAAATTGCGTGGGGGTCCCCCCTAAAATCCGTACCAGGCCCTTCAGGTCTGGTATGGATTTTAAGGGGAATGCTGTGCCAAATTTTTTTTAAAAAATGGCGTGGGGGTCCCCCCAAAGTCTGTACCAGGCCCTTCAGGTCTGGTGTGGATTTTAAGGGGAAAACCGTGCCGATTTTTTAAAAAATATGGCATGGGGGTCCCCCAAAAATCCATACCAGACCCTGATCTGAGCAGGGCAGGAGGGGGGTGAGCGAGCGCCTCCCCCCTCTGAACTGTACCAGGCCACATGCTATCAACATGAGGAGGGTGCTTTGGGGTCCCCCCAGAGCACCTTGTCCCCATGTTGATGGGGAGAAGGGCCTCATCCCCACAACCCTTACCGGTGGCTGTGGGGGTCTGCAGGCAGGGGGCTTTTCGGAATCTTAAAACATCCTTTAAAAAGGGGGCCCCCCCTCCATTTGAATGAGTACTAATTCACCAAAAAAGCTAATGAAGTTTATATTTCTTTGGCAATCAAATTGTTTAAAAAGAAAAAACTAATTGGAGTAGGTCTATCCCCATCCCTGATACTGACTATAGAGACAAGAGAAAAGGAACCCCCTTGGGACTTTGAATGGGAAGACCAACTCCTCAAGAAGCAGAATACATATATGTATGTCGGCCATTTTGAATCCAACTTTTGTTTTTTCAATAGGAAGAGGGTCATGTGACACATCAAACTTATTGGGAATTTCACAAGAAAAACAATGGTGTGCTTGGTTTTAACATAACTTTATTCTTTCATGAGTTATTTACAAGTTTCTGACCACTTATAAAATGTGTTCAATATGCTGCCCATTGTGTTGGATTGTCAATGCAACCCTCTTCTCCCACTCTTCACACACTGATAGCAACACTGCAGGAGAAATGCTAGCACAGGCTTCCAGTATCCGTAGTTTCAGGTGCTGCACATCTCATATCTTCACAGCATAGACAATTGCCTTCAGATGACCCCAAAGATAAAAGTCTAAGGGGGTCAGATCGGGAGACCTTGGGGGCCATTCAAATGGCCCACGAAGACCAATCCACTTTCCAGGAAACTGTTCATCTAGGAATGCTCGGACCTGACACCCATAATGTGGTGGTGCACCATCTTGCTAGAACTATGATGTCGGTGATAGGGAATTTCTGGCCATCAAGTCGGCTTTGGAGGAATGGCGGTACCTCACACGGTATTGGTTTTTACTGACCATAAAAGCCATAAAAAAAACATATGCTGTGAAGATACGAGATGTGCAGCACCTGAAACTACGGATACTGGAAGCCTGTGCTAGCATTTCTCCTGCGGTGTTGCTATCAGTGTGTGAAGAGTGGGAGAAGAGGGTTGCATTGACAATCTAACACAATGGGCAGCACATTGAACACATTTTATAAGTGGTCAGAGACTTGTAAATAACTCATGAGAGAATAAAGTTACGTTAAAACCAAGCACACCATTGTTTTTCTTGTGAAATTCCCAATAAGTTTGATGTGTCACATGACCCTCTTCCTATTGAAAAAACAAAAGTTGGATTCAAAATGGCTGACTTCAAAATGGCCACCATGGTCACTACTCATCTTGAAAAGTTTCCCCCCTCACATATACTAATGTACCACAAACAGGAAGTTAATATCACCAACCATTCCCATTTTATTAAGGTGTATCCATATAAATGGCCCATCCTGTACATTGAATTATACATTCTCCATAACTGGCTGACCCAAGCTGCTTCTCTGATTTCCTCATTCAGTAAAGCCATGCCACTGAGTGCAAGACAGGTTTACAGCACAGCATGCCAAACTTTGGGAGGCTTCCTTCCATTCTCTGACATTGTTATGCTGGCCTGGGGCAAGGTCTAGAGACGCTGATTGGTGCTGTGGGCTGATCTACTGAAGATATCTGCAAATAAGTTATTAGTGACAGAAGGCTGGTATTTGCAGGATAAAGCAGATCAGCAGCACTGTTACTACATGTCAGGTCTGGCTCCCTCTGCCTGTGTATGCACAGTAGAACCCCATAGGCTTTTATGTGGCGAGGGAACAAATGAATCTCCTGACCCACAGGTAAGCATTGCAACAGAGCACTTATGGAGAAGAAGCATGGTTTAGATTAGAACAGTAAGGCCTCATACACACAGACGTTTTTTGACGCCGGCGTTTTCTGGCGTTTTTTGCAGCTCTCCATGTTAGTCAATGGCCCCATAAAAACACAGACGTTTTTGAGCTGTAGATGGCGTTAGTGAGCTGAAACTGGAACCCACGGCCAGCGCGTTCTGAGGCTGTAAAGTTTTGGCGTTTTTAGACGCCGACGTCGCAAAACGCTCACTAACGCCAACTAACACCAACTAACGCCGTACCGGCGTTAACTGGCGTTTTTTGACGCCAACGTTTTTAGGTTGAAAATAGCAGAGGGATGATTTTTTTAAAAAACGTCTATTTACGCCGACGCTCACTAACGCTGATGCATAACGCCGAAAAACGCTGATTTTTTTCCTTGACGTCGGGCCCGTCCAAGTGTATGAGGCCTAAGGAGGGGGAAGGAAATGGGGGAATTACACCTATGTTTTTCTATAAACGAATGCATCTTTCTGTCAGCCAGCACCTCCCTAGAAGTTGAGAACCCCACTGCATGCTTCACCACTGCTCCCTCTATCCCTGCTATCCCTGCTACCGCATGTCTGTGCTCCCCCTTGTCACCGATACAGGGACATGTAGAGAAGAGATGAGACTAAGCCTAGAGATGTTCTCATTACTCTGGTGACATCACCAGTGCAGGCTGTTGATGGAGATCATCTCCTAGAGACTCAAAATAGGGAGGGGGGAGAAATTGCAAACTTCAGGACTGGAATAAAAATGAAAGTATTATTATAAACCCAAAAACAAGAAAAGTACAGACCAATACCTATGACCAGCACCACATCCCTAGTTGAGTGAAAAAACATGAGTGAGTGAGCTTTGTCATCTAGGACAAAATTGTCTTATCGGCAGGATCATCAAGTGAAAAATGGAAAAAATCCTAACAAAAAAAAAGAAAACAAATGCAGCCACCACATCTAAGGTCTGGTAAGCTGCACTATCATGAACTTAATGAAAACCTCACCCAAAACCTAAAATGTATTAAAATCCCTAAATGAATCCTTAATACTCAACTCTTGTTTAAAAGGATTTGCTCACCGAAACACCAGTTTTCTAAAACAAAATCAGCTATTTGGATATTTTCAGTAAAATAAGAAAGCAGAATAAAGCACAGCATCATAGAAAATATGTCTGCTAACATTGCACGTATGCAATTCATTTGCATAGAACATATAACAAAATAGAGAGGAATGAACTGATCACAATGCTATAAGAAAAGTTAATATATTTTCATTAAAATACTTGCCATGTGATGTTTTCAAGTTGAGAATTAAATTCTAAGCTCAAATGGTATATGTAGTTTGAAAATGTATTTTTATCTATTGCAATTTTACTCATAAAAATATTCTGGAAACCAGGTAGATACCTTGAAGCAAAGAAAGTAATAGAACATGGCAGGTCCATTTATGCAAATATCCCTCTATTAAAATGCATGAAATTTAACCTATTTCAATATGACTTTCATTTGGAATAATCAATGAAACAGAGGTTAAGAATAATCTCTTTGGTATTCCTACTGATGTATGACTTCAAACAAAAGAATGTCATGATGAGTGACATTTACAAACTAGTAATACTGTGGTCTTACAACATTTGTTTCATATTCACAGAGACAGGTAAAGGCAGCAAAGAGCATGTTATCAATTCATTTATCGATAGGATGAGCTGTGTTTGACCTCAACATAAATTCAGACCATTCGCTTTTCGAAAGTTCAGATTATAGCTAAACATTCACCAGGATTTACTTGCCTGAACACCACAATAGGTATTGCAAACAAACATCATTGGCCAAATTTTGCACATGAGGTCAGATGCAAGATGTATGCCAATGATGGGTTTATCCAAGGTTCCAGTCCACACACACACTATCAGCAGCCCTTTGTTGGTGTATTGGAGTTTAGTGAGGGTCAGCTGACTATTGCAGGGCTACTACAGTATTGTGTGCTACTACAGCCATACAGTGCTATATACAGTACTGTATTCAGTGATGTATACTGCCACTAATACTTTAAAGAAAATTAGGGTTTGTGTGGCTAGAGAGAGTAGAGATTAAGCCCACCCACATTGTTTTGTGTGTGCATGTGTGTGGGTCAGCAACAGGTTCTCTTGCTGTGTTTCTGTCCCCCTTTATTTTTCTGCCCTCATTCATGAATTTGCAGCCTGTGCTGTTAAGCAATGGCAGGTTTCCAGCTGCCATTTCTTCACCACCATGTGGAAGGTAATGTTTATAAGTTATTGAACCTCATGCTCAGCAGCAGGGTCCACATGACCACAAGCGTGTGGTCCAGCAAGTATGGGATGTTATATCTAGTTCGCAGCACTGGGTTACTGGAGCTTGTTGTTTCACTGGTGGTCACTGGTGTGAGGGAGCAGTAACCTCTACTTCCTCCTTCTCAATGCCTCATTCGAGTCATTGTAAAGACCGACTGTACATGCACTTTCACTGAGTGAATTGTTATGCATTTTCTTTATAAATACACTACTTAATGTTTCTCCATGGTGCTCCTCAGTTGAGAAATGTTTTATGTTTTTGTATCAACATGCTGTTTGTATCAATCTGTTGGCCATGCTTGAGTACACTGCCACAATCCTGAACGAATGTGGATACATGCTCTTTAAAGTAGTGTGGACTTACAGTGAAACTTTAAATAGAAAGCACCAATTCTCACTCTCTAACACTGAATTTTGAAGCCTATATAAAATACTTTACATTTTTGGAACTACTTTGCACAAAATGTTTCTCCTTTGGCACAGAAGGGATGCAATTTTTTTTGCAATTATAGAGGGAGCCTGCCTGTTCTCTCCCTCTTGAATTGCCTCCTAAAAATAATTAGATATTGTGCAGCTAATTGATATTATTTATAAATTATGTAGCCAAAATAAAATAGCCCAGGCTGAAATATGGCTTTTCTCTGATTCCTAAATGTACTCCTATTTAAAAGGATGAGATTCTTAGCAATTGTTATTCAGTCTCTCAAAAAAATTACAGTGTAATTTTTTTATGTCTGTAATAGAAATATTCTCTTGTTCTGAAACTGACTTCTGTTAAAAAAGACAAGATTCAGTGCAGCATATCAGTACATTTTAATATGGTGTCTTGGAAGCATTACATTTTTATTTAATATTTATGGCTGAAATACAGTACAGTGTAAAAGTTTTAGTCAGGTGTGAAGAAATTCTGTAAAGCAAGAATACTTTCAAAAATATATATTTTAATTATTTCTTTTTATTAATTTACAAAATGCAAAATAAGAGAACAGAAGAAAAATAAAGGGTGACTACCCTTTAGCTTCAAACCAGCCTCAATTCTTACACTTTCAAACGTTGTACACTTGCGCAAAGTCAGGGATTTTATAGGATTAAAGTCAGGTGTATGATTAACCATATGTCGGTTGTAATTGACTATTAAATCCATAATGTCTCCCCTGCCTTCCACTGAAGCTAATTGAGCACTCCATTAGCTTCTTCTGCAGCCACAGCAGCAGGGAAAATAATAGGCAAACGCGTAAATGATGGCTTCTGTGTTCATTCGCTGGAAGGAAGAACAGCAAATGGACGTTCACTGATCTCCCTCGGTACCACCCGCCAGCACCTACCATGCTATAGGTGTGGGGAATGGGCTTTCCAAGTGATTGGGAGGCTTTACAGCTGCCTGAATCACTTCCAAATTAAAGACAATAATCTGCTCTATGAATTTAAACACAGCCCTGGCTGCTATACACTGCTATTGGCATATATGTTTGAAGTTGATACCTTTAGCTTAAGTATTTTTAAATCTACATACATTTAGGAAGATTTTGAGTATTTAGTCCCTGCTACTACAATTATGGCTAATTACTGCTACACAAAAACACAGTCGCCTTTACAAAAACTACCTAATAAATATATATATTTTTTTGGGGGGGGGGGAGATCAATCATATTAGGTTGCTTCTGCTTTTTGCAAGCCAAGGAATAATGTAAAGGTAAACTAAATTATTACATATGCAAGTTATGTGATGCTACAATAAGGTGTCGCTAATGTTGTCGTTTAGAATAATAATGATCTGCAAAATCATGTACAATTTAAACCATCCTCGTTAACAATAATTTTGTAAAAATGTTTTTGTATTGGTACATGTCACCCAGGCCACTGCACAGCTCTCCAAGCCCTTTGACAATCCCATACATAATAACCTAGAAAATGACCATGACTTCTATCTAATCACCATTACTTACTATCTAATGTTCGACTGCCAGTGTCACTGTCCATTATTATTCACCCAACCGAACCTGGGTGCATTCAACACATCCCTTTCTATCAACAAAAGTCACCCATGAAGACTAGGAAAATCTATGTAGCCAGTCTTGGTATATACACATTTTTCCCAATGTTTCAGATATTTCTACAGACCTTAAAAATAACCGCTTTTTGGTTTAAAGAAATATTTTTGCAAATTCTATATATAAAGTTACTTATGGACAATGTGTTGAACAAAAAATGCTTTACCATCAAAAGTAATCTTTTCAAACTGATACTTTAATAGATACACTGTAGAAAGCAATGACTGTGAACAGACACCAGAGAAAAAAGGCTATTGCTTGGTATACTGAGCAGATAAGAATATTTTTTATGGTATCATGAGCATGCTCATAGTGCTTGTTAAAATTACAGGTGTCAGGTGATGACCAGTAGAAATAAACATAACCAAATATATCTAGCAAATTGATTCAAATATTTTCTACTCTCCTGGATTAAATTCAATTTTCAGTTAATCGGTTAACAGGCACAAGCATATATCTGATACCCATATAGAAATGTTGAAGTTTATTGTGTTGTATTTTTCAATATTGATACCAGCCCATACCTCTTTAATATTGGGCCATTGCTTTAAGAGAAAAGGACCAAAGGCTGGAGTGGGGTGCCTCCTAAACCCAAGCTAAGGTAGTTTGGTTCTCTTAATCACTCACTAAATGGAGATTAGATTAACAAAATTATAAAAGAAATTAAAATGTAGATTTCAGTCCCAAAACTTCTACCCAATAATGTAATAACTTAGAACTCACTAAATGCTGTAGATTCTCTCTGAAGAAATACCAGGTGGATCTGATCTTGTGTAACTTTAAAGATGACTTTTGTCTTGATCATAGTTTTTCCTTATCCATTTGCTGGTCCTCCACTTAATGCAGCACATAAAAGTCCCTTGGGTCTTTTTTGCTCTTAGGTCATTTTTTATTTCTGTTTTATTTTTTAATGACAGCTATACAATACTGCATAATGCTATATTCATTATTTAGAGAAGGCCATTTGATACAACTTATTTAAAACTTTTAAAGATGCAAGTATTGCTGTTGACAGATGTACATAGTGCATGGCAATCAAAAACAAACAAGAGTGTCATTAGGAAGTGTCACTCATTAAAATATTTCCTGTGGTTTCGCAGTTCTGTAAGCATAATGGGTAGCACTGGCAAAAAAAAATGCTTATGAAGTGTGGCATTGCTTTCGGCAAAACTGCTTATCTGGATGACACTGTGTCACTTTTGAACTTCGCCTTGGCATCTATAAAATTACATTTTCATCATATTGAAAGATCAAGCTCTCTGTTCTGACTCACGTGGGTCAACATTTTGCAGATGACTGGATTTACCACTTGAACCTTAAACCCTTTGTGAATAATTTTGTGCACTGATGTTTGATAGCCAGGGGCACGAATGTTAATTTCGAAGCCAGGGAAGAAGTGTCAAAGCATAATGAATTTTCTTTATGCATATAAAATGATATGATCCTCAGGTCTGGATCCTGTTGTTTTGCTTGAAGAACTGAGGAAGTTGTTTGCATCTCACAGATTTATGACTCTGTAAATACTGGAAATCATATTCTAGGATGTAGTCCTAACTGAAGATTTATGTTTCTGTCCTATTATCACTTATTATGCATGATGTGTATAAATTGTACTGCATATCAATCAGTCAGAAAGATACAGGGACAGTCACATACTACAGATGATAGAAATAATGTTTCCTTAGGTGTTGTTTTGCACAGTGTTGCAGAGTAGCATGCTTAATATATTATAACGTTATATTAAAATACATGTTGACATTATTGGGGCAATAAATAGAGAGACTGTCACAAAATTCCAGATTCTAGGACCTGTGTGCAAAATGTATGGGACTTGTGCTCAAAGCATTCTTCATCCACAGGGATTTGTTTGTCTGTTCTTGATGTGCAAAATTAACAGTGTCCCAATGGGGGAATGATGGTGTGGTAATGTTATTAAACATGCGGACTTGGCAGATTTGACTGCTGATAGGTTATGCTAATGATTCAAACAGAGGACCCCAGGAGACCCACAGTGCATACCAGGGAGGTCCAGTATGTTGTATATTTTACATTATTCATTATGACTTTCTCCTATTTCTACACGTAACTGTCTATGGAGAGTTCATCCACCATACTCTGAAAAAGCACATGTGCATAGAGAATATATAGTGAATATATGGAAAGCACTGCTGTGAGCAGCCAGGATGTGGATTTCCAGTACGAGAAAAGGGTGTTTTAAAATAGTGTTGTCACAGAATTAAAAATTGGAAAAAAAAAAAAAGACTTAAAGCAGTTGTAAACTGCCAATGTTCAACATTAGTGTTGAGCGAACCCGGACTGTAACGTTCGGGTCCGTACCGAACTTTCGGGTGTCCGTGGCACGGACCCGGACCCGGACATTTCAAAAATCGTTCGGGTTCGGTCCGGGGTTTCATCTATTTTACTCCACGTGTTGAGAAGCTGCAGGGCAGCCAATCAACAAGTGTTTCACTGGTTTGCCCTTAGAAGCCATCACAGCCATGCCTACTAATGGCATGGCTGTGAGTCCTAGTCCAGAATTTTACAGAGTTTAGACAGGGAGTGTGTCAGTCGATGGAAAGGGATGTGATTGGGTTCCTCGTACACTGACGTCGTGACACTGAGGTCGAATATTTCTCCGACCCAGTGTACTACGTGACCGGTTAGTGTCGGTACGGTAATCATCCGTACCGACACTACCGAAGATTCCCGTTTGGTCACTTTGTGAACAACTAACCGACGGGACGTCGAAGAGTTGTGCACCTCATTTTATCTACTTTGGGGCCTGGCTTGGGCTTGCTAAAAACTTTACAGGCCCAGGCCCAGGCACGGTGCCTGTGGGCTTTCAAGCCATGCCTGGGCTTGCAATGTCAGGCCCAAGC
>BLSH010490787.1:3758019-3769238 GCA_018402905.1 Glandirana rugosa | reverse complement strand
GGCCTAGTCAACCTCTAGGCTCCTACTCCACATCCACCCCCCTTCCCATTTTTTTACTTGATTTTAATTTATTTTCCCTATCCCCATTTATTTGTAGGGCACTTGCCCTAGTTTGAAGATGATTTTAGAACAGTTATATGGTTTCTACCGTTAATTAATACTTTTCAGTCACAGTTTGAAGATGATCCACATTCACCTCCATTTTTGCTTTTTTTTGTTTTTATTTTTTTTTAAATATTTAAAGTTATTTCCCTGTCCCCATTTTTTTTGTAGGGCACTTGCCCTACCCTTACCCCCATTTTACTTCCTTTTGCAGCCCTCTGGGGCTTTCCAGGACTTTGCTACAGCCATTTTTGTGCCTAAAAGTTCGGGTCCCCATTGATTTCAATGGGGTTCGTTGTCCGTGCGATCGTTCGGGTTCCGTCCGGACCCGGACCCGGACTTTGTCCCGAAGTTCGGACGGACCAGCAGAACCCGAACGTCCAGGTGTTCGCTCAACTCTATTCAACATCGCATACTAGCACATTATGAAATACTCACCTTGGAACAAAGTCCTTCTGCACTGTAAAGTCACTGCTAAGAGGGCTGACATGTTCCCCCCCCTCTGTCTTCTGGGTTTGCGGGATCCAGCTAGGTGACTGGACGGAGCAGCGATGACGTCACTTCTGCGCATGTGTGTGGGAGCCACCACTTCCGGCATGGGCTCTGAAGGTCCAGCACTGTAAGCCGGACCTTCAGAGCGCATGAGCAGATGATGTCATCGGCTGCATGCACTCTGAACGTCTCCTAAACTGTGCAAGTTTAGGAGATATTCACAGTACCTACAGGTAAGAATTATTATAGGCTTACCTGTAGGTACAAGTGGTAGTACAGGGTTTACTACCACTTTAATACATGCTTAGTACTTACCTATGCACCTGCCCATTGTTTAAATCTCTGTTCTGTTGTAAAGCAAAACCACTGGCAGAATCCTCACAACCACCCTCTGCTGTCCTCTGTTGTTCAATTCATTGACCTCCAGTGGCAGTTGGCGGATTTTTGTGAGGGGGGCAGCAAACAACCAGCAACACACCCCCCCCCCCACAGTACAGCACTTACTCGTCACTGAAAGCACCCCCCCCCGGCAGCGCAGCACTCAGTCATCCAGGAGCGGGGGTTGCGGCTACAGCACTGACAGCACCCCCCCAGGCGCGGGGCTGATGGCACTCTGAAAGACGCCCATGGGAGGTCCGGCACTTACCAGGCTGTGGTGTCCTGTCCTCACTATGGTCACAGAATTGGGTAGGATCGGGGCGCACTCTCTGTTCCCCGAGCCCATCCTATTTTGAAGCCTATTAGAGCCTCTGGCTCTAATCAGGTGCTTAAAAAAACACCCCCGCCCACCCCTACCATAGGAATCCATGCACCCAGCATCCTGAAAGGGGCTGGGCACAAGGATAGGGAGGCAGCGGCAGGGATAGGGGGTGCAGCGCCCATGCACCCTTAGTGCATGGGCCGCCACTGTTGACCTCTGTGTCCTGTGCTAAATTAAGAACAATTCTTTGTTTTTGTTTTTTTTATGCTGCTATAGAGTCACTTTTCCAAGATAAAATCAGTAAGAAAAAAAAAGTAAAGTAGCATGTAGTGGTAGAAGAGAAATATACAAAGGGAAGAAAAGTCTGAGACTGCAGTTAATCCTTAAAGTGGTTGTAAACCTCAGACATGAATTATGAACACAGCATATCCCCCTATAGCATGTATGTGTTTCAATTAAGAGCACTAAGTGTCATTTTTGTCTGCTGTTTTGTTCCTCTGCTATCAGCATCAATCTCTTCTGACACATTTTCCTGACACAGAGAGAAAAATAGTGACAGGGGAGGGAGCTCCTGCAGATTGACAGCCTCAGCTCTGTTCCTGTGTGCTGTGTAAAGGGGTGTGTGTCTCTTCCGTCCAATTAGCCTCCAGTGCTCTGCTCACTGAGCTCTGCAGAATATAATTTCAGCTCTCCACACGTTTTGCCTTATAAATTCTGGACTTTGAATGGACGTAGAGAAGAGAAGATTGCAGATAGACAGGTAAAACTTATGTAGGAAGATTTGTTTAATCTCTGTGTACCACCCAAGTCCAGTCAATTCACTGGGTATAGGTAAGGGTTTACCACCACTTTAATACCTTGTGTTCTCCTTTTTTAGTCAACAGGTGGAGCTCAAGTATCATTTTGTTAGTATGTTTAGCTAGCTTTCAGATTTGCTGAAAGACCTTTGTAGAACTTATTAGCTCAAACTGAAAGAATCAGAAGGATGACAATATATACACACAACAGTTAACAATTATCAGTGACTACCTAGTTAATCACTGACCTAGAACAAGTATGTGTATGTCAGTGTATCCTGGCACTTGGCTGGCTGATTGCTTATTCTGTCAAATAAGGTCAGTAATCCACTAAATATCACAGTAAAGAAAAAAACAATAGCCGTGGAGCTTTCATCTTTAGACCCATATTAGCAATGACAGCTCCCATATTTCTATTCTGATTGGTTCCTTTTACACAATAACACACTCACAAATCTATATTATGAAAATATAGCTAGATCAACACAGATAAAATGGAATGATTCTAAGTAACTGGGAAAGGCTCCTGGGCCTATGGTTCTAAAATAGGATGCATTCTTTTATCTTTACTGTGTACCACAGAAAACGTAAGCCATCATTGTGAGAGCTGCTGAATGCTGCACCTGCAGGCTGATTTAAAGAGGAACTTCAGCCTGTCTCTTCTCTTTTAACTGGGTTATTATCAAAACACATACATATCCAGGAAATCCAACATTGTCTTGCTGCAATACACTCAAGGCCACTGCATGTCAAGTCCTTCCCCACCATCTTCTTTGCTGACCACATCAGGAGCTAGCTGTTTCTTCCAGGTGCTTTTAGCCATCCCCAATGGTGTACAGCAGTGCATGCACAGTGTGTTTGAGATTTTCCTTGAAGCCTCCTGGGATGCATGACATGAGTATCCAGCTTGATTTCAGGCAACCGGGGACTTCATTCCCACCTAAGAAAGAAGGCCAGAAGCTTGGGGTGCAGTGTGCACTGCCTACAAGAAGATATTCCCCCCTCAAAAACGATTTTATTTGTGATCTCCTGAAAAGTAAAGGAGTAATATTCACTAATGAAGAAAATTCGAATAAAGGTCCACTTTAAAGTGAGATTGGACACTCGGTATATACAGGTGTTTGTGATCTTTTATTAGAAAACTTTTTTTGCAAAGTACATAGATCTGTATAGCAACATTTGTTTTGGAGATATCCAAGAGTATAAGAAAAATATTCACAGATCTCTTTTGCACTCAATATCCATAATCTTTAGAGAAAGGTATTGGCACCTCAAGTACTGTATGTGCTGAAATAGCAAGGGATTAAACAAGCTCCAGGTCACTTGTGCCAACATTTCATATCTAATTATCCATTTAAGAAGAATTCATAATCACCTTTTTCATTCAGGATTCCTTACTCCCATTTTCTTCACTAAGTCATATTACCCCCCACCTCTTTCAGTAAATCACTAATTTTAAAAAATGGGAGGTGGGGAAATATCTTTTTTTTTGCCTAGTGAAGTGTGAATCTTAAATGCACTGCCCATGTGTCATCATGGGGCCAGCCAGAAGAACCTGGCAGCTGGTTCCTGAAGACATCAGCAAAGGAGATAGTGGGGCAGGACCCAGAATGACGTGTCCTTGTGTGGGCATTGCCGCAGAATGACACTGGATTTGCTGGACGTGTATGTGTTTTGCTGACAACCCAGGAAACTAAGTATGAGGGAAAGAAAAGAAACACATGGGGGGTGCAGTTCCTCTTTAAATAAAACAGAGACTTATAAATAGAGCACCACCTACTGTAAAATTTAGTGCCATTGTGGAGCCATAGAATATATTTTTTATATTTGGGGACACTTTATTTTACTGATCAAATCTCAGCCCTCTTTCTTTATTGCAAAGAAGTTTAAGTGAAAATATAAATATACACAGTCATTAATTTTGGGAGTTTACATTATTCTTAGCTATGCCCCTTGATCTATAGGGTTTGATTTACTAAAGCTGGAGAGTGCAAAATCTGGTGCAGCTGTGCATAAAAGCCAATAAGCTTCCAGGTTTTATTGTCAAAACTTAATTGAACAAGCTGAAGTTAGAAGCTGATTTGTTAGCATGCAGAGGTGCACCAGATTTTGCACTCTCCATGTTTAGTAAATCAACCCCATAGTGTCAGGTTTGAAATTATCATAAAATTACAGGAAGATGTTATAGTCCAAGCACTGGCAAAGACAGAAATAAACAGACAAGTCTACACACAATGGTAGTTGTAAGGTTCCTTACTTGAAACCATTCCAGAATTTCTCATTCTTAAAATAGACATAAAATACATAAATGAGAATGCACTAATCCGATAAAGAGATACAAAGCAGAGGGGTTGTTTGTGTTGCTCATGCCTATTTAAAATGTCCATATTTCCTATTTTAGAAAGAGACAATCACCTTGCTTATCGTCTTAGTCCTCATGGAAATCACTTTAGGACACCTTTTGTTGTGATTTGTAATGTACTGACCTTGTAGGTTTATTGAATCTATAGGACAGTCATGTTGTTATATCATGCCATGCCAACGCTCTCTTGTAGTTTGCAATGTATCATCTCTATGCTGGGGTTAAGAAACAAACTAATGGTGTCTGTAATGGATGCAATTCTATTCCCAGCAAGATAACCTGGATCTCTAAACTGTGATTTACCTTGTATAACCTCTGTATATCATGACAGTGAGTTTGAGCTATGAAGCAGTGGGTGCCTTATTAAATCTGCATGGAATATCTTTGTATTTTCCCAACACACTCTTTTGCTGTGAGCAGTGGTAAAATACCTGAAGCTTGATAAGATTTCAACATCTGTAATATTACAAGGGTATGGGCATACCAGACTTTTCAGTCATTCACAGGATATCCTTTGAGTTTGTGCCTTAACTGCATTCATCCACACTTGTTAAAAAATATATATATGCAGTAACTCACAAAAGTGAATAAACCCCTGACATTTTTGTAAATATTTTATTATATCTTTTCATGAGACAACACTGAAGAAATTATACTTTGCTACAATGTAAAGTAGTGAGTGTACAGCTTGTATAACAGTGTAAATTTGCTGTCTCCTCAAAATAACTCAACACACAGCCATTAATGTCTAAACCACTGGCAACAAAAGTGAGTACACCCCTAGGTGAAAATGTCCAAATTGGGACCAGTTAGCCATTTTCCCTCCCTGGTATCATGTGACTCATTAGTGTTACAAGGTCTCAGGTGTGAATGGGAAGCAGGTTTGTTAAATTTGGTGTTATTGCTCTCACTCTCACATGCTGGACACTGGAAGTTCAACATGGCACCTCATGGCAAATAACTCTCTGAAAAAAAGAACTGTTGCTCTACATAAAGATGGCCTAGGCTATAAGAAGATTGCAAAGACCCTGAAACTGAACAGCAGCACGGTGGCCAAGACCATACAGCGATTTAACAGGACAGGTTCCATTCAGAACAGGTCTTGCCATGGTCAACCAAAGAAGCTGAGTGCACATGCTCAGCGTCATATGCAGAGGTTGTCTTTGGAAAATGGACGTATGAGTGCTGCCAGTATTGCTGCAGAGGTTGAAGAGGTGGGGGGTCAGCCTGCCAGTGCTCAGACCATACGCCATTCACTGGATCAAATTGGTCTGCATGGCTATCGTCCCAGAAGGAAGCCTCTTCTAAAGATTATGCACAAGAAAGCCTGCGAACAGTTTTCTGAAGACAAGCAGACTAAGGACATGGATTACTGGAACCATGTCCTGTGGTCTGATGAGACCAAGATAAAATTATTTTGTTCATATGGTGTCAAGCGTGTGTGGCGGCAATGAGGGGAGGAGTACAAAGACAAGTGTGTCCAGCCTACCGTCAAGTATGGATGTGAGAGTGTCATGGTCTGGGGCTGCATGAGTGCTGCCGACACTAGGGAGCTACAGTTCATTGAGGGAACCATGAATGCCAACATGTACTGTGACATACTGAAGCAGAGCATAATCCCCTCCCTTCACAGACTGGGCCACAGAGCAGTATTCCAACATGATACCGACCCCAAACATACCTCCAAGATGACCACTGCCTTGCTAAAGATGCTAAGGGTAAAGGTGATGGACTGGCCAAGACCTAAACACTATTGAGCATCTGTGGGACATCCTCAAACGGAAGTTGGAGGAGAGCAAGGTCTCTAACATCCAACAGCTCCATGATGTCGTTATGGAGGAGTGGAAGAGGACTCCAGTGGCAACCTGTGAAGCTCTGGTGAACTCCATGCCCAAGAGGGTTAAGGCAGTGCTGGAAAATAATGGTGGCCACACAAAATATTGACATTTTGGGTCCAATTTTCCCTTAGGGGTGTACTCACTTTTGTTGCCAGCGGTTTAGACATCAATGGCTGTGTGTTGAGTTAGTAAAGTGTAATTTCTTCAGTGTTGTCACATGAAAAGATATCATAAAATATTTACAAAAATGTGAGGGGTGTACTCACTTTTGTGAGATACTGTATATTTGTATATATACAGTATATATGCATATATATATATATATATATATATATATATATATATATATATATATATATATATCAATTCATTGGAGAATCATAAATATATTGAAAAGGACCTTGAAATGTGCAAGAAGTCATAAATAACGTTTTTGAAACAATATTTTTTGTGTAAATTTGCAGGAAATAACATAAGTGCGTTATGAGAATTATGGGTATATTTACTGTTTAAAGCAACTGCACAGCATGCAGAGCTCCAAGCTTCACAAAACCCTTCATATAAGCCATACACATATACAACACATTCATACAGTGGAAAGAAAAAGTCTACACACCCCTGAAAAATACTAGTTTTTTTAGATGTAAAAACGTCAGACCAAGATTAATCACTTCTGAAATGTATCTACCTTTACTGTGACCTACGAGTATACTCTGCGTAATTCAATTAAAACAAACTGATATCTATAAAGGTGTAATAAATAAAAATAAAAAATGTACAATAATATGGTTGCAAAAATATACTCACCCTTAAAATAATACTTTGTTGAAGCAACTTTTGATTTTATATCTGGAGTCAATCTTTTTAGGTGAGAGTCTATCAACATGGCAAATCTAGTGTTGGGAATCTTTTTTAAACAAAAACGTGTCTCTGCACTGAAGTCTAATGAGTTATCAAAGAGCTGCACCTATATATCACCCAAATAGCAAAAGTGATATGAAAACATATAAATACATACATAATAGTGCGCTTCTAATTATTATGCAAGAAATTAAATACTGAAATCAATATACAATCAAACAGTGAATTGAATTGAGTCCATAAGGTTCAATATGGAAATAAGTCCATGTGCCAATAGCAATCAAAACATATAGTGGAATGAAGGTGCATCTAATTCTACTCAAGATAATGATATATCCCACCAGGTGGCAAACCACGTGAATTGTTAAGGAATTCCACCATACGTGCCCTCCACCATAACCAAGCCTCTTACCAGATGGTTGTTATCTCCAATTCACACATGAGAAATAATGGACCCCTCTGGGTGCCTCTAAATGGGATCAGTATGGTCCACTGGGTTTCAACATATGATATTCCCCAATACCAACACCACCATTTCGAATCCAACAGCCGCCGTAGAGGAAAAGGAACATAGGCCACACACAGTGTGAATACTGCTAGTACACATTTATTGTTAAAAACACCACAAGATACTCGCATGATTCAGGACAATAAAAAGCATTCAAACCCCATGGAGCCTCTCTGACAACCGGCATCAGCTGGTGAAAGACGGCTTGTGTTTGAGGCCCCGTCCAACTGGTTTCGCGTCACAGCGCGTCATCAGGGGAACAGGAGCATAATCTTTGCTCACTCTTCATTGCAAAAGCGCTCCAAATCTGTCAGATTGTGAGGTCATCTCCCGTGCACAGCCCTCTTCAGGCCACCTAACAGATTTTCACTTGGATTCAGGTCTGGACACTGGCTGGGCCATTACAAAATTTTAATCTTCTTCTGGTGAAGCCATTCTTTTGTAGATTTGGAGGTATGCTTTGGATCGTTGTTGTGTTGAAAGGTGAAGTACCTCTTCATCTTCAGCTTTTTAGCAGAAGTCTGAAAGTTTTGTGTCAAAATTGGCTGATATTTGGAACTGTTCATAAGTCCCTCCACCTTAGCTAAAACCTCAGATCCAGCTGAAGAAAAATAGCCCCAAAGCACAATGGCGCCATCACCATGCTTCACTGTGGGAATGGTGTTTTTTTTTATAATGCGCAGTGCTGGTTTTGTGCCAAATATACTTTTTGGAATTATGGTCAAAAAGTTCAATCTTGGTATCATAAGACACATTTTCCCACATGCTTCTGGCAGACTTGATGTAGGTGTAGCACCTTCTACCTTAGGTAGGTGCTAGAGAGAGATTTTATTTCTAGGTGAGGCAAATTTAGACAGGGTCAGGCCTGTTTGTTTTGATTCTGGGCTGGGAATGGCACAGGGAGTGGTTGGTGACTCGCAGGCAGTGACACCTCTCGGTTACCTCCCCTTTGCTTTAAGAAGGTTTTGGAAGGAAGGGTGTGGAAGAGGGGTGGAACTGCCTGAGGTTTTTGGGAAGCCCTGACCAATACCCAAACTGGATTGGCAGGGGGCAGGCCTTCTCAAATACCTGGGGTCAGCAAAGCCAGGGAGGAGAATTTGGGTGGAAAAGATGGAGATGGTGTAGTATGGAGGCTGTCAGGGCCTTGAGGGAGCCCCTAGTCTGGGGGGGTGACCTCGGCCTGGGAGAGCCCGGGTGCATCCAGGAGGAGAGTGAGATCCTGGAGGAGAGGCACAAGGGAGAGAGCAAGAGAGAACAGCGGGAGATAGTACCTCCAGAGAGATCTACAGGAGAGGAACTACAAGTGTCAGGTGTCGGCGAGTGATGCACACCCTGAAAAACTGGAGGAGGCACACCAGAGCGGATTGGGGTGAGAGACAGTCTGGGAAGGGTGCAAGAGCCACTTGGGACTGTGATGTCACTGGGGCAGTGGAGAGGGCAGTTGCAGCCAGAAGGGCTGGCAGGGCCTGGAAAAGGATGGGCTGGGAGCAGTAGTCCATCAAGGCTAGCTAGCACACTACGTAGGTTGCTACACTTTGGGGCCCCGTGGTCCCTGCCCGTAATGGGTGGCTCGGAGGCTGTGCTAAAGCAACAGCAGGCCTCACCATGTGCTAGTTAGGCCCGAAGCAATTTTGTGCAGGAAATTGGAACAGGAGTTTATTCAGAAGCAAGTGTGTGCTGGAGGAAGAGGAGTGCATATACATAACGTGTATATAGATGGTCTGGTTCAAGTTTAATTCCAATTCACTGGGCATCCCATAACATCCCAACCCCTATCCAAGTTTAATCCCCCCAATAAAAAACAAAAAACAAAACACAGGTACTGTCCTGTTCTTCATAACTCCGGATGAAAGGAAACCGTGTAATTGAGGGCAGAGTGACAGGTGAACCACTACATTCAGCAACCCCCAAGGAGGCAATGGCTACATAGGCTTTTGCAAAATGTACCAGTCTTAGATGTTTTTCTTAGTAAGAAAAGGCTTCCATCTTGCCTCCCTACCCCCAGCTCAGGCATATGACAAATACAGGAGATTGTTGTCACATGTAGTGCACAACCAGTAACTGTCAGGAAGTCCAGCAGCTCCTTTAAAGGATAAGTTCACCTTTTAACAAAAAATAATAAATGCACTTTTTTTGTAGGTAAAAAAATGTGCATTTACTGTTTTTTTGTTTTGGGATGCTGTAAAGCATTGCGCCAGCGATCAGCAGATCACTGATACCTTGTAGGGCTCCTGCAGACCTGTCAGTGTATCTGTTTGCTCGTACCTCATACGGCCAGGCAGATACTCGCTGACAGGAGGAATGAGTGAACTACCATAGAGCTCAACAGCAAAGTTGTAGTTCATTGAGAACTACAAGCCAACAGCCACAAGGGGCATCGGGACTTTCCCATTCACAGAGGACTGTGAATGAACAATGTGGCCAGGCGGACAGAGCCCCGTCTAGCCACATTACTTTCAAAGAGTGACAGCAGGCGTCTGGAGAAGATGTCCGCTTGCTGTCACTGGGGAGGAAGAGGAGAAGGGGAATGGCTGCAGCTGCTGGAACATGTTACATGTTAGAACCTAAATATGGATGAAACATGTAACATTTTCTAAAAGGTGGACTTATCCTTTAACCACTCCAGATCCGAGCTATTGCCGAAGTATGGCTCCAGCACGGATCTGAAATGCCGGGACGACGTCCATGGACGTCGTCCCCTGTGCACGCTCCTGGCGCGCCCGCTGCGCGAGCGTGCCCGTGGGTCCGCCCGAGACGCGCCAATCTCTTTTAGCAGCCTCAGAACGGGGAACCGCCGTTGTAAACACGGCTGTTCTCCGTTCTGTGACAGGGGCCAGACTAGATCTACTGATCCCTGTCACTGGGATCAGTTAGATCTGTTATGTTCCAGCCAGCCCCGCCCCCCCACAGTTAGAACACACCCAGGGAACATTGTTAACCCCTTCACTACCCCCTGCAGGTTAACCCCTTCACTGTCAATGACATTTACACAGTAATCAGTGGATATTTAAAGTGGTAGTAAACCCTCCTATCATTTTCAGCCAAGGAAGCTGCCATCTTAGCCTCTGTTTAATCTACAACTGCCATGATGCTGCACATGTGATCAGCTATGACACCAGCCATTGGATGGTTTGACAGTTTGGTTTAGAGCACAACCAATGGGAGTGTTACATTTCCGGCACGTGCCGGAAATGTGACTGGTTTTAACCTGTTAAATGCATGGGTTTACTACCGCTTTAAATTTCTGATCGCTGTATAAATGTCATTGGTCTCAAAAATGTGTAAAAAATGTCTGACATTTCTGCAGCAAAATATCGCAGTCCCAATAAAAATCGCAGATCGCCGCCATTAATAGTAAAAAAAAAAAATAAATAAAAACGCCATAAATCAATGCGATAAATTTTGTGCAAACCAATCAATATACGCCGATTGCGATTTTTTTTTTTACCAAAAATATGTAGAAGAATATATATCGGCCAAAACTGATGAATAATTTTTTTTAATGGATTTGTTTAAATAGCGTAACTAAATACCGCAAAAATAAATAAAAAAAAAAAAT
>BLSH010490787.1:3704698-3736286 GCA_018402905.1 Glandirana rugosa | reverse complement strand
TGCATCATGTGACCCAGCCTCTTTATAAGCTGGAGTCACTTAGTGCTGCATGTCACATGCTCTCTGGCTAGTGTAGGGAGAGGATGCTGCCGGCGCTGTGAGGGACAGATTGCAGATATAATAACATCTCATCCTGCATTACAGAACGATCTGATTGTGGACTAGGTAGAGATTATTACTACTACTGCTTTTAGGGACAGATTACAGATCTAATAACATCTCATCCTGCATTACAGAATGATCTGATTGGACTAGGTAGAGTCTACTGCTTAGAGGGACAGATTATTTTTCTAAAATCATCTTCTAGTTCTATAGGGTCAGGTTCCTGCTGTTGCTGTAAGGGACAGATTATTGTTCTAAAATCATCGCCTACTCCTATAGGGTCAGGTTCCTGCTGTTGCTGTAAGGGACAGATTATTGTTCTAAAATCATTTTACTTCCTTTTGCAGCCCTCTAGCACTTTCCAGGACTTCTTTACAGTCATTTTTGTGCCAAAAAGTTCGGGTCCCCATTGACTTCAATGGGGTTAAGTTTTGTACCGAACCCATACTTTTTCGCGAAGTTCGGCCGAACCCACCGAACCCACCGAACCCGAACATCCAGGTGTTCGCTCAACTCGAGTCCAGAACCAACCCTGCTAAGGTGGCTGGTAACACCTGGACTAGATTTTGCCTTAGTTCACTGAAAATGAACGCATGTGAGGCGATACATAACGTCCATCGATCACCTCGCCTTTCATAATGTCACAATATATATATATATATATATATATATATATATATATATATATATATATACATACAGAATATATATATATAAATATGTTAACATATATATATTTTTTTATCTTGAGGTAATAGGCCTGAATTGAATGGTGGAAATAGGAGCTACAACAGATCTAAAAACTTTGTACAAATTATCCAGTGGCATAAAAATGTAATAGTATAATTTGAGAACTTCTTTTTTTCTCAACACCACACTGCATTGTTCTAAAAGTTTAACAAAAAAGGGGAAAATAAAGTGCAAAAACACTTCAAAACCACAACTCCACATTCTCCAAAACCCACTCCAATCATTGATTCACTAGTTGTTCTCAAAACAGTCAAAATATAGACTTCAGGTATGTGTTTGATAGTATAGCACTGAGCCCGAGTGCCCAAATTGCAACACAATACCACCTTATTTTTTTCAAAGTGCATAGCAGTGTTGAGCAGCACTATGAAAAAAGTATACAGTGGCTTATTTTAAAAAACTTGATCTTGTGACAGCCACTCGTTGTTGCTCTCTGCATACATTAGCAGCCATGGGGAGGGGTTAGAGGTGGAGAGGTAGTGTACAGAGGTCAGTAGTAGATAGGGCAGTGTACGGAGGTCAGTAGTATGTAGGGCAGTGTACCGGGTCACTAGTATGTAGAGGAGTGTACAGGGGTCAGTAGGATGTAGGGCAGTGTACAGGGGTCAGTAGGATGTAGAGGAGTGTACAGGGGTCAGTAGTAGGTAGGGCAGTGTACAGAGGTCAGTAGTAAGTAGGGCAGTGTACAGAGGTCAGTAGTAGGTAGGGCAGTGTACAGAGGTCAGTAGTAGGTAGGGCAGTGTACAGAGGTCAGTAGTAGGTAGTGCAGTGTAGGAGGGCACACACCAGGGAGTCAGGAGGGCATACACTGGGGGGATCAGGAGGACACACACCAGAAATAAAATAAAATAAAATGAAATAAATAAAGTAAAACAAAGTATAATACAACCATATATATATATTTATTATTGCTTACTATTGTTTATTGTTCATTTTATGGTAGGCCGACCATTGGAAGATTCTCCTCAAATAGGGCTAATAAGCATCCTTCCAGAACCTATATGGTTCTTTCTCTTCCTTTGTTTTTATCTTCACCCCGGCATTTTTGTGTTGCTTCCCGAGGGGGGAGCTGTGGCTAATCTCTGAATACCCTTCATGCCAACGGTTTGCAGGTATATATATACTAATCTATGTATCTATATATACATATATATATATATATATATATATATATATATATATATATATATATATATAGATGATCCTTTTATGTGATTTTGAGTCGTTGCATGTATTCTGTGTGGTTTTTTTTTTCTCTCACAATTTTTTCTCACAATTGTTATGATATCTTTAAAACAGATACAGTGATTTGTATTAATTAATAACAATAATGTTCAAATTTATCTCTTAGATATATGCTATATCATGTATACAGATACAATAGTAACTTAAATATACTTTTCTAGTAGCACTTGGAATGCCTGATGAAGCTATAGGCGAAACGCATAGCGATCCTCAGGTTGTCGACATTCATCAATCCTCCAGTTGGGCCCTCCACACTCAAAAACTGTCTGTGTACCTTCTCCTTTGGATATCATCTATGGCCCTCCATATGATGATTGATGTCGGACACCTTCCTTTCTTCCAATTTGGAACAGAATTTATGCGACACTAATGTCTTTTTCCTTCCCCGTTCATTGAATCAATTTTAATGTATACAAATAAATATGTTTTTTAACCAATGTAATTTGTGATCACTTTTTCTATTTGGGAATCCAGTGGCAACCTTAAAAGTCCGTCTTTTTTCCTTTTTTTTCCCTCCGTTTTTGCTCTGGCACACACCAGGGGGTCAGGAGGGCACACACTGGGGGAGATCAGGAGGGCACACACCAGGGGGTCAGGAGGGCACACACTGGGGGGATCAGGAGGGCATACACTGGGAGGTGATCAGGTGGGCACACACTGGGGGTTCAGGACGACACACACTGGGGGAGATCAGGAGGGCACACACTGGGGGGGATCAGGAGGGCACACACCGGGGGGGATAAGGAGGGCACACACCAGGGGGCAGTCACAATGCTTTAATGAGCCCAGTTTCTCACTGTACTATGTGAAAAGTAGGTGCAATCACATTTGGCATCTAGCACCTCTATGCTAAGCTGCAGTAACTCAGCAGACTTAGCACAGAGGTGCCTGTAAACTACTCCACGATATACTGATAGATGATTTTTTACTTCCAGGCAGGCACATTCACTCGATCTCTCTGCTGAGCTGCTCACACCTCCCTCTTCCATCTCAGGAGTCGGGCATATCCCCATCTCCCCACTGAAGCAGCAGCCTGCAGGAGAGAGGCTGGAAAACTGCTGGGGGGATGGAGAGTCCAGTGCCGATTTGTAATGGCTGTGAGTTGTCCCGACCATGGCTCTGTCATGTCCCAGGGTGCCCTCGGCCTCAGACTCGGTTTTCTCGGGGGGAACAATTGCCCCGTTGCCCCCCCCCTGAATCCGCCAGGTGTCAGTGTGACTTTCAACCTGGCATCTCATTCCCGCCCACCCCGGACATGTCACTGCTGGCCCCAGGGCCGTGTGGGAGACTCTTCCTTTCATCCACGCCCACCCCGGACACATCATCTCTTGCCCCAGGAAGAGCCTTGTGGGAGATGTAGTTCGATGGGGGGGGTGTGGTGTGGAGGAGATACAGCTTGCATAGATGGCCAGTCAGGGTGCGCAGTCAGTATGGGCTCTTCTTTCTGGCATCTTGGCGTGCCCACAGAGAGGGCTCTGCATGCCAGCTGTGGCACGCGTGCCATAGGTTTGCCATCACTGACCAAAGGTGATGCTGGAATGTTTAGGTTTCTCCTGCCATGCCTGGGGGTAACCTACCCTGCAACCTGGCTTGAAAATGTAAGCACACATTAATGCCAATGAATAAGTTCCTCTCACTTTAGTCTTTTTACCTTTTATTACAAAACTCAATGACAGGAGAGATAACCTGGAGTGTGGGATACCCAAAAATTGCAGTAAAATGAACAGGTACACTGATGTAGCAAGTAACAGCAGTTGCCCTTTAAGCCTCTTGGTAGATGCTTCAAATACAATAGCAGCCAGAGAGATCTTTGACTCTTTAAGAGCAATTAGAGTCTTTCTTGAATTGCAGTGGATCTCTCTCTAATATATCTGACCCTCTCAACTTCTTGACCCTAATAAATCTTTCTCTGGACCCTCTGTCCAGCAGTAGATTCTACCCAGCTCCTCTGCAGAACTCTTCAGCAAGAAGATTCCTTGTAACCCCAACATTCAGCAGGAAAACTTTCCAGCTTTAGTTCACACATTTGAGCCTTCAGCAAATGCCTCAAACTGAAGCAAGGCCAAATTAGCTCTCCTTTGCACAGGCATCCTCTCAAGGAGCGGTCTCCAGGAAAAGAGAGCTCTAGAAAGGAGCTCCCAAATATTTATTACCTCCTACAGTCATACCTCTAAATACAGCACATCAGGGATTGTCTGGGTCAGATAAATATTCATAACCCAGGGAGTTGACCCTTCTACACTGCTTACTGGAGCCTGCTGCCCAAGGCAAGTGGAGAGGAGAGGCAGGGAGAGAAGAGGAGTGCCAAGGAGGAGCTAGTCCTGTCCCTGCTGGATGTGCTGGAGGAGAACAAAGCCCTGCAGGACGAGGCATGCGCTGTGATGGGGGGAGTGATGCCGAGAGGTGTTCGTACCCACAGTAATCCCTGGGAGATCGTTGCTGACTGCACTGGCCACCATTTACCCCTAAGAGAACACGCGCTATTGACCCCTTGTTAATTCAGCAGTCCAGGCTATAAGGTGAGCAAGCTAGCATATAGCGGTGAAGGGATGGTCACGCATATTGTGTCTTTGGATTCCTACTTTCCCACATGTGGATCTTACTGGCTTTGGTCTGTGCTTTGTGGTTCATCCTAAGAACTTGTGTGGACTTCTATTGTCTTATATGATGATTTTAATTATACTATTTTGCACTGCACTTCTTTGTATATTTTCTACAGTAGAAATTGGCTAGGGTTAAGACACTACAGGAGCACTTAGGCAGCAAACAGAAAGAACTATGCAGCGTGGGCCTTTTTTAGTGCATCTGTTGCTGATGGCATCATCATGGTCTGCATATTCTACCTGTAGTTTGTCACCAAACATAACAAAAGAGAGAAACACATGACTCTGCACTTCAAAGCTCTGTAGAAGAAGCACATCCATGAGACAAGTTGGCAGCATAAAGCATGCACTCCTCAAGGGTGTATAGCCTCCACTTTCTTTAAGAGTACTGCTAATGTGCCCCATTTCTCCTCAAGGGCAATTTTTATGGACTTCTATTGCAGCCTTTCCTCCTCCTCCTCAAGTGTGCATAGTGACCATGTTTTAGGGCCTGCTAATACACCATTTCCTCCTCCTCCAGAGCACAGAGCAGCCACATTTTACAGTGATGCTCATGTGCCCCTTTCCTCCTCCACCTTAAAGGTGTAGGGCAACCACATACCTAGTGAGTGCTGCTCCTGCTCTCTTCCTCCTCCTCAGCTAAGCCAGCTATATAATGACCAATTGGCTATGATGAATCATCTGAATATTTTTGACCTTATGCACAGAGCTGGGCCACAGACCTCTGCAGTGCTGCTGCTGAAGCAGAAGAGAAATACTTCACAAAATCACACCCATGCTTAGCATCTATATGCCAGCTTTGCCAAGCACCCCATTTAGGTAAATTTGTGGCCTATGATTTTTTTTTCACAATTGTGGCCTATGCTAATCCACAGTTTGAGGTACCCATCCTCCATTATTTTGCCCAGAAGGCCATACACCAGCCACAATTAGTTTGCACAGAAAAGCCATCTCTGCCATTCATCAGCTTGTGGAATGCCATGATTTAGCATTAGGCAGAGCATGAATGGAGGAGGGTTGGGGTACTAGCGGTGAGGTGGAGAAGCATTAGGATGATGGCTGAGAAGAGCAGAAGGAAAATGGTGGGAGGTTTTAAAGGGGACATTTTACCCCTCCCTAACACTAGGGGAAAATCTAGGGGATCCACTGACACCATCCCAGAGGGAGTCAAACATGCCTCAGTTTGAGGATGTGATCTCTGCCTACTTCTTTTTTACATTTACATTACTTACAACTGCCAGCATGTGGAATGCCACAGGGAAACAAGAAGAAAAGGAGTATTATAAGGAGGAGGGCTACTGGGGTGCTAGCGAATAGGAGGAGGAGTGTTGAGAGGCTATTAGTAAGGAGGAGGGAATTTTGGGGAGGCTACAAGGGTCTTATTTCACCATTTCCCAATACAAGAGAAAAAATCTGGGGGATCTACTTCTACCACCTCAGAGTGAGCCCAAATTGACCCACTCTGAGGAATGCAGTATTTGTTACATTTCCTGATGGTAGCTTGATCCACTGGAGGCATAGCTTTGGGAGAAAAATATATTGCCATAGATTACTCAATGTTCCACAATATAAATTTTTCAGTGGAATTTTATTGCTTAAACGGCAATGCTTGCCATTGCTGCCATTACATTAAGAAACCCAAATTATTAAAAAAGTGACATGCAGGCCTGAAGTAATGCAGAGCTACTAGGGATTTGATGGATTTTTTAAACAATATGTATGGATTCAAATTATTATGGTTATATTTAAAAATGTTTTAGAATGTTCATTTTTTTCCTTGTAAGGCCGTTTCTGCCCTGATGAAATAAACACAGGCAGGAATGGCAATATAAACTAAGTGGATGTCTCATTCAAAAAACCCAATGAAAAAGAACAAAAAATAATAAACACATACAACAAAAATGGCCTTGTTCACCACGCCGGGAGTTGCGACGCACACCGTGGATTCCCTCCTCCCCCATCCCATGGAGGGGCGGGTTTCCCCGCTGTGCTTCGACGTCCCGCCACCCGCCCATGCGTGCGGCATCTCTTGGTGCTTGATGCCGATCGGGTACACACGCTTGCGGGCGCTATGGAGTTGGAGTTGGAGTACAGCCCCCCATCGGGCTTCCTCCCCTCCCCCTTCTGCCCCCGCATGTGTGACGTTGGCGGGCCTATTGGCAGCTGGACCCTTATCAGGCGTGCCTCTTGCGGCACCTGGCGTCTCCTGGATTATTCTCAATCATTTTAGCCATGCACCATGCACTCAATCATGCTGTCTCCATTTTTTTAGGTATGGTCACTTATATTAGTATTTATACACATCACTAGTTTTTACCATTATTCATAACCCCCACCGTCCCTTTTGCCGTTTTTTTTTTTTCCAACCACGGTTCCTCAGTCCCTCATGATGCACCTGCTCATAATTATCTTTCACTCAGTCTTATATCATTATCCATTCCTTCACCACACATACATTTATGAGCCTGCTCCTGATGACTGACATTCAGTCACGAAACGTGCGTAGAGCCACCAGCTGCCGTCAAACGCTTTACCTAAGACAATTTTTTATAAGGTCTTCTAGACCAACCCCCTGCGGGGGTACTTGGAGGTCATGGACAAACGCAGATTTATCGATAATGGAATATTTTACATAACCACATCAATGTGATGGATGGGGGCAATTTTTTGTATACCATCAAATGTATGCTTTGTATCTTTGTATCCATGTACACATATTATATATTGGGTCTGTACTGACCTATTTGAATATTGATTATATGATGTATACTATGAAAATATTGTTCTATTTCTATAATAAATTGTTTTACCATATCCATCCAGCATCTCTTTCTCACACTCGTGTGTCATTTAAAGTACCAATCCCCTCCCAGTTAGCTTTTTTTTATTCCAACACCTGATAGAAGTAACAGCTAATTACATCAACACCTTTTTTGTTGCAGAAAAGAAAAAACATTTTTTTTTCCATTAAAAACATTTTTAATCTGTCTATGCAGCTCACTATGTACTGCATGATTACTGTTTTGTGAACAGTTTAAAAATACTTACATCATTTTGCAGCTTTTGTGTCATACTAAGTATTTTCATTTACCTATTAGTAATAGCATAAATGGTATCTAAATTTTAAAAAATCTGTTCTACTAGGCCTAATTGATATATGCCTAACTTTTCTTTCACCTATACGGATAGGGAATTGCGGTGAATGTGGGTGATATAATGTGAGTTAATTTAGTTGGACACTATTCTTGACCTTTTTTTTAAATGATGCAAAAAAAAAACTCTTGAACAGACTGTCAGCAACAACTGACTGATGTGCTCTAATCACGCTAAGCTTAAAGTTATGATCTAATGCAAGTTATAACCTTAGGTGTTGACAACCTAAGTCAAGACCCCCTCTAAATCCTCAAAAAGTTGATCTGGGAGTCCCTAGTCATATCAGCATGAAACACCAGAGACTAAAATACCAGTTATGGACTTAACCAGATGTAGAAAGAATCTTCACTATATTTGTGTGTATGTGTATATATATATATATATATATATATATATATATATATATATATATATACAAAAATCTCAATAGCCAAAGCATATTAATCTACTTTATTGTACACAAATGTTGAAATACAACTTCTAAAGCACGTCCACTATACTCAAATGAATGCCCTTGTGGATACTATATGTTCTATGGTCAAAATGTATTGTTCTGGTGATGCAATGACAGCTCTTTGTAATAAATGTGATGCCCTTACAAAAATAAAAAAATAAAGAAAGAGAAGAACAAAAATGTCAATGAAAGTTTAGTTAGTCATATCATGCATTGATAGGTTGGACACAAAGCATGTAGTGTCTATACAGAGATTGATGTATATTGGGATTTACTGTATATATGGCTCCATAAAACTGACATGTGTTAACCACAAAAGTATAGGATAAAAAACACTGTTATGCATAAAGAACATATAGTGTAGTCTAGACTCTAGAGGAGAGCCCAATGAAAGGGGGTGGGGGGCATACACATGTTGATCTACCTCCCTCACACACTATATTTGGATGGTATGCAGCAAGATCTATATTTCAAGAAGTTGTAAATTCTTCATGTAAATGATGTAGGTTGCATATATAGGTTGATAGCACATGAACAGTAGTGTGGTCCAGCGGAGGATTTCAATAGCATAAAGCTTTCCTTGCATGCTATACTTAGATCCTGTAAATTTTGTGATCGGTAAATGTAGAGGAGTGGTCCAGAGGTGGGTTCCTGACACCGAAATCTTCTCTACCTCCCTCACACGCTTTTAATAAGTCACCATATACCCATCAATGACCAACAGAATCTCTTAAGTGCAATTGCAAGTGTCCAAATACTGGCCATACATCAACTTCAGCAGAATAAACAATTCCATGTAATTCATATGTTTACACCAAGTAAAAAACAGTCCTGAGTTTCCATAATGGATATGCCCCTGTGATTAATATACTTATCGCTCAGCCAGGCATGCACTCATAATGTAATCACCGGGTCATCTGAGTTAAAGGTGGCGGAGGAAAGATCGCCAACCTGACTGGTTTCGCTGGTTCTACCAGCTACCTCAGAGGTACGGCTCCCATGTTTGGCATGCATCCCATCTGGTCTTAAAATGGCCACCCGCTCTCCTATGCACATGCACTCCATGTCATGGCATCACACTCACCAGACTGTGTGCGATGGCGTACATGCGCATCTCGGACTGAATGGTACATGGATGTGAAGGCACCAAAAAGCACCTAAAGGTAATTGTGGTTTTCACCATCTGGTGGACAGAATGGGGTAAGGCCACCAAAATACAATGCAATCATACCAAATGCATAGTCATGTTATGTGATAATCATGTTAAAATATAGTTAACACACGTGTTGATGGCCTCACTACAGACCGCCCAATAAACAAAAATATCCAGTGGGTGCATGCCAAAATAACATTAAAAACAATTAGTATCTGTAGCTATACAAAAAAGAAAAGATAAGACAATGCCTTGGCTTATCATATATTAAGTATTTAACAAATACACCCTTAAAAAGAATAAAGGTACTTTACTATTCTCTCTTAGAGTCCCAATCCAAAAATTATAATGAAGAAGAAAAAAAAAGGGAAAGGAGGGGAGTAGTGTTACCCTATGGTGTACTTGACTGGCAAATCACAGTTACTTCCTCACAAGTGGGGCAAAACTAAGACTTTTGTTCAATCCAGGTGGTCTGGTCACCTCAAGTTCCCAGATCCACCTGGTTTCATGTTGGAGTACTAACTTGTCAAAGTCCCCCCTCCCTAGTGCTTTAAGGGATGACTTCCAGGACCCAACACTTAAGGGATCTAGGGTCAAAAATTGTGTTCCAAACACACGTGCCTCGCTAGCGGAAATTTTAGATGATATGTGGAGATAAGTGATCCTGAAACCTTTTCTGTATCTTCCACATCATCTTGCCGATGTAAAACAACCACAGGCACAAAGAATAACATAGACCACCCCCCATAGTATTACAGTCGGTCCTTTGCCTACACCTAAGTGTCCTTCCCATTGGTAAAATCAGTTTTATGGACATATATTCTTAACAGATTTTTAGGTGTGTGCACAGGTAGGACACATAAAAAAATGTACCCCAGCACTAATGTGTAAATCATTCAAGCATAGTTTGTTAAACTAGTTGTAAAGCCAACAATTAGAATGTCATAGAAGGTATAACATCTGGTAATACTAATATAATGGTCCTTGCTGGGCACTTTTTGCTACAGGTTGACAATGTTCTGCCCTTGTCTACAACAACATCCTGCACATTTCCCAAGATTATTACACTGTTTTTACAAAAAAGGCTTTAAAGAATTGCAGCCAGCAACAATTAGGAAATATGCCCTGCCAAAACATGTATAAAGCTGGTGAGCAGTAAAGGGCATGTGGAATCAGGCACAGGCTGGGGAAAAAATAATTGCAGCCAGCAGAAAATATTAATTTCTAAAACACACACACACATTCAGCCTATTATGCTTGTAGAGTGCACATGGAAAGGCTGCAAAAATGCTGCATGTTTAGGAACTAAACATTCTCAATCAGCATTTACTATTTTTAATCTTCATGTTGCCAACTATGTAAGTAGATAGGAGGGTATATTGTATTTACTTGATTTAACTTTTTTTTCTACGTTTCTTCACAATGCCATATATCCCAGTAGTCTTCATGAACATTTTGTTTTCTTTCATCCAGAGGAGGGGCTTTCTCAGCTAAGCATGTCCTCCTGCCTGCATGCCTGAGCTAAAAGCAGATGGATTTCAGGAATTAAATGCTACATGAATCATCTGCCCTTACTCAAGATGGCCCCAGCTAGAAATGCTAGAGGGTTGCTTTTCAAAGTGATTTCCCAACGAAATATAACATGGAAACATGAATAGATGGGTGAATTTGTTTTGGATATTACAAATGAATAAAATAGCATTTTCAGTTTGTAGTGCTCAAATTAAACAACATTTTTGAAGGACATTCAGTGAAGGGTTTACAACTACTTTAAGAGACCAGTGTCTATACTGATATGTGCCTATGCACTTTATTATCAGAGTTTCCTAAGATTTCCATATCTCAATTAAGCACATTGTCAGTATGGATGCTGGGAACTGGCAGCTGTCATGAGTATAGTGAGGCACTGGCACATAACAAAGCCTCCATTATTGGTCATTCTAAGCCATCTCACTTGCACAAAGGCTCCGTGCACACTGGGCTTAAGAAAAGTTGGTTCTCTTCGGAGTAAAATCACTCACATAGAGCATTTTTTTTTGTCCAAAGTTTAGACGAGTTTAGAAGAGTTTTACGTTTTTTTTCTGCCAGTAAGAACCAATCAGAAAAGCGAACCAGAAGGGTTTTTTTTACTGCCTCTAAACGTTGAGCTTAAAATATGCCTTTAAACCAGGGTTGGCCCAAGACATTGTGCTGCCTGGGTCCAAGAATGAAATGCTGCTCCCCCCCAAAAAAAAATATCACGCCCACCAAAAGGCCCCCACATCCATTATTTTATATCATGATAATTAAAACTAGAATTAAATGCATCAGGAAGTCAGATTTACATGCAACAGCACCTTGTCTATATGCAAAATTATGACATACCATTATGTTCAATTCCAAGGGGCGTGGGGCTAGAGCAGTATAGGGGCATGCCAGCGTAGTATAGAGACAGGCTAGGGTAGTACAGGGATAGGCTAGGGTAGAATATAGACAGGCTAGGGTAGTATAGGGGCAGGTTAAGGTAGTCTATAGATAGGCTAGGGTAGTATATAGACAGGCTGGGGTAGTATATAGACAGGCTATGGTAGTATATAGAAAGGCTAGGGTTGTATAGACAGGCTAGGGTAGTATATAGACAGGCTAGAGTAGTATATAGACAGGCTATTGTAGTATATAGACAAGCTAGGGTTGTATATAGACAGGCTAAGGTTGTATATAGACAGGCTAGGGTAGTATATAGACAGGCTAGGGTAGTATATGAACAAGCTAGGGTAGTATATAGACAGGCTAGGGTAGTATATGGACAGGCTAGGGTAGTATATGGACAGGCTAGGGTAGTATATAGGCAGGCTAGGGCAGTATAGGTGCAGGCTAGGGTAGTATAGGGGTGGGCTAGGGTAGTATATAGATAGGCTAGGGCAGCATATAGACAGGCTAGGGTAGTATATAGGGAGGCTAGGGCAATATAGGTGCAGGCTAGGGTAGTATATAGACAGGCTAGGGCAATATAGGGGCAGGCAGAGTGGCCGAGAGCAGTTCTCATCATGACACACAAAACTGCTGGAAAAAAAATCTTGGTTGTCAATTTGTTGGGTAAATAGAAGAAAAGAAGAGGCGGCTGTCGTTCAATTTACTGCCCCTCTCAAAGTGCTGCCTGGGTCCGGTGGACCCACTGGGACCCATGGTAGGGCCTGCCCTGCTCTAATCATCCTAATGTGCATGGACACGTAGGATAACATTGAACTGCTTCTACGGGCAGAACACAAAACTCCTGTAGAAGCAATGTATTTTACGTTAGTGTGCATGGAGCCTTAGAGTCCAGTAAGTGGATTATTGGTAGTTGGTTTCTATGTCAGCAAACGGCTACATTAGTTCACCATGTCCACAATATGAGTTTGTCGCAAACCCAACCTGGACCCAAACCCTAAGCTCATCCCTACTATTGAAGGATGAACCTGGAAGGGCAAATTATATGCAGGCTAAACTTTAGCTTTAAATATATGTGACCGTTTGAATCTCATTTTCTGTGTATTTTTTTTTCCTAGTCACTGACGTAAACCTACAAGTACCTAAATATAGACAAATATTATTGTTTTTTTATTTAACAGTACAAACTACAGAGCTTTCAATCTGATCTTGGATTCCTACACAGTGAGCCGCCAAACTGAGATAAGCATGCACCAGTGAAGACTAAAAAGTCAGGATCAGAATTCCAACAGTTTCCTGTACATGCAATGATTTCCTGTATGAACTTCACAGTCCTTCCTTAGCAATACAATGACAAACACAATAAATGTTGCATATCAAGCCCTCTCCTGCAGGATGTAAATGATTTTAGTAATAATTTTCCTACAACTAGTTTGGTTTATGTCTTAATGACTTGCAAATTGCACAGCATCAGCACAGTGTCACTTAATTTTGAAACAAAATAAAAAGCCCATTGCGTCTTTATTAAATATGCTAATGATTACTTTTTCTTTTTTTTTTTTTTTTTTTTTATAATTTCACAATAAAGATTTGCTTTTTCATGATTCACTGTACAATAGAACCACATACATTACAGAATGTCCTCTAAAGTGTCTATAAACTCAAGAGCCTGTATCATATAGTACTAAGCAAATATGATTCACTTAGTACTGATACTGTACATGAGTGAAGGTGGTATGCAGATATTACAATTATCATAAATCAAACTGAAAGAAATTGGATCCTGTCAAGTTGCTGTGCAAAAAGTAATAATGTTTCATCTAATGTATTTCATTAATTTCCATAGTTGCAGCAGAAATATCATCAAAGCAACTATTTGGTTACCACTATGGTCCTGAGCAGGTAGAGAAAAAGGACCCCTCTTAGGAGTGGAAATTAAAAGGCACCAACAGAAAGAAATATAATATAGTGTCATTCAAAAGTTTAATATTTATTGATACAGAATATTAAAAAAGCTCTTAGAATCAAAATCGTAGAGTATATATAATATACAGCAACTAATATATGTACAAAAACACACACAGAAATACATCAATTCAAACTGGCAGCTGAACCGGAATTTTCAAAATAATGTTGATGAAGACACTGATGCATTTCGAAATAAACTCTTCTTCAGAGGTGTCTATAACAGAAAGAAGCTGCCTAAAGTGCAAATATAAACACAAATATATCTTTAGACAATATGCAAATTAGTATTACAGGAGTTTGAACACCCCAATTGGGGAACAAAGTAAGTATCAGGGGCACTGACCCTAAAGAGAAGGTAAGTAGAACAAAATCAATTGCTGCGTTTAAAAGCAACAGTAATTGCTGATACCATCACCGAGTGTAAGCCTGTCACCCCAAGGGGAACAAAGGGCACAAAGGCCCATCTACTGAGGTCCCCCATCAAGGCCTTAAATTATATTTATGTATAGCGGGGAAAAAAACTGTTAAATATGTAAAAATGTAATATTATGTTAGCGGCTCCTCCATATCTGAAAGGAGGGCCATATTTTCTATATTCAATGCATACAAAAAGATATAGCAACTAATATGGGTCTTACATGAATAAATGTTGAAAGGACAATTATAAATATAGGGAAATCCCCAGCTTGGCATTGCACCCTCTCACACAGTAAATGCAGTTGAGGAGTGGTCCAAGACTTCTCAGCAAAGAGACCTATGGGCTGTAAAATATGACATGGTGTGAGAGAGTAGTGAGGATGCCACTAAGTGCACAGTAAGCAATGAAAAAACATAACAACAAGCACATTGGTCTCTAGGAAAAAGGGGTCAAAGAGATATAAAGTTACTTTGTATGTCATTCATTGAGTGTGCATGGCATCTGCAAGACAGCAGCAAATAAAACACTCACTCTCACTATTAAAAAAAAAAGGAGCTGGTGGGATTGAAAACCCACCAATCAGAAAAACACCAAAATCAAGAGCACAAGTGTGGACCAATCAGATCAAGGAAGGGAAGATGTAATTATGCATAGCTGGGGGGAGGAGAAAGCCTGGCTGGATGAGGCCTTCCGGCCGCAAGGCGCACGGCACTGCCCCGCCCACCGTTGGTGTTGATCTAACCCAGTGTTTCTCATGGACAATCTCAAGGCACCCTTTAAAAATTATGGACAGTCTTGAGGCACCCAATTCTAAAATGTAAAAACTATTCTAATAGTTTTACATATTGCAGCAACATCCACATGTAGGACATCCAATGTTAGAGGGGATGTATTCTTCCAAAGCAAATACAATTTTTCAAACTGGTACCGACTAGTATTCAAATGTTTCTCTTCTCCCTCAGATAATGTGACCCCAACGCTGATGGAGAGGGGCATGGGAGGGTCAAACAAGGATACTATGCAGGCAACTGACATCCTCCTTATCAACTGATGATGTCTTTGGTCATTAGGATGCCAGCTGCTAGAAGGTTGTAATGGTGCACAATGAAAACCTGTTGCTTTGTGTAACTAAAAGGCCGGCTTCATCCACCCGCCAGCCTGAATACACTTTTTTGGGCAATTTTTATGCATTTTGCCAAGGCACCGCTGAAGAAACCTCAAGGCACCCCAGGGTCTCTAGGCACCCTGGTTGAAAAAGGCTGATCTAACCAATGAGTTGGGATGGAAACTTGTAGCATGAAGTTTGCCATTTCTTGCAGTTGGCTTGTGATACAAGCTACAGCAAAGATAGCCATTCTCATCTTTGTAACTGTCCAAAAAGGTAATTGAATTTTTGTCGCAAGTTATGGTAAAATTGAGATTCAATGAGCAGGCATCAACTTCAGTTCTTGATGTACTTATAGAGCCCAATTACCATTAACCTTTACATAAATATAGCATATACTATACAGTCAAATAGGTCCGGTTTTAAGAGTGCATGTTTTAAGCCACAGGGGAATAAACATTTTGCATATGTTTTATTATTTTATTCATATATTTGTATGTTTAGTTAAAAAATATCATCACCTTGTATGACTTCCACAGACCTGTGCGCAATTAACAGTATCTAGTCACACAAAGCAACAGAATAATGATGACCCAGGGGGGCACATCATCTAAACTTGGTCCTTTTTGGTAGTGATTGAGTACATATGGATAGATGAGGGACAAGCAGCACCAGCAGTGCATCCTGCCTGTCCAGGACCAATGACATTTGTAATGCTTTATGCTGATCTAACTCCCTTCCCTTGAACCTGGCTGCTGAGGAGTGGTAAGGATTGATATGAGATTTATAGGCTGATAGTGGCTATGCAGGCATGTGGGCTAATTTACAGTTCATTTAAATGGCTCAGTAAACACATATTTTGTTCAAGTGTGGTAATAATAGTTTGGAATTGGAACACTTTAAATGAAGTTATTGGAACATTAAAGTAATTGTAAATCTCAGACATGAAAAATGAACAAAGTATATCTGTCAATAGTGTGTACTCAACATGTAGAGAAAAGAAGACCACAAATAAACAGGTAGAACTTATGTAGGAGGATTTGTTTAATCTCTGCGTATAACCTGAGGCCAGTCACTTCACTGGCTATATGTAAGGGTTTACAATCACTTTAACATCGAAGTGGTATTAAACTCAAAAGCAAACATTAAATATATTGCAGCTTACCAATTCATAAATGTGATGGCTGCATTTATTTTCTTTTTTAGACTTTCTTTGCTTCATGCCAAGAAGTGATTATCTTTGTAAATGGTGAGAGACAAGCAGTAGAGACCTCAAAGATACTCAGTTTTAGTCATCAAACATGTCAAGGGAAAGAGCGTTCCCTGCTATTCATATCTTCATAGAAAATAAAAGGGGTTTCCATCTACAAGTCCTTTCATGGAAGAGATGATGTATGATTTATAGGTTCTCCTGCAGCTAATTATGGGCTTATTGAAGAATCCCTATTAAAAGCCAAAGGTCAAATGTTCACAAGCGTACTTGCTTACATTTCAGGTTTCTACCTTGCTCAACTTTAGATGGTAGCAAGAAAGGCAAGTTCATTGTTTGATATTGATCATACACCAGCAGAGTTGATGGGTCTACTGCTGGATAGCTTTAAAATTTGTTTTATATATATATATATATATATATATATATATTTTTTTTTTTTTTTTTTTTGATTAAAGATTAAGTCTGGCAGTTCAGCACCAGAGCCAAATGACAGAAAGTTTAAGGTTCAAAGGGAACGTTCAAGCTATAATTCACAGAAATAAAAAATATCAAGTGCAATGCAACTACTATAACCAGCCAAAAATGAATTTAAATATACTCCTGATATAATGCCCTGGGGGCATCATCCCAATACCATACAAACTCTAATGTAAGCTAAAAAGTTGAAAGGAGATCATACATATTGTAAACCAAATATGCACAGAGATGTACATAAAATCTAATAATTCGCTATTATATAAAAGAGATCATAAAGCTGGATAAAATCAACCCATAATGCATCATTAAAATAAAAAACTCATCAAATGACATTTAATGAATCTGCACCCTAACACAACTGCATTATGTCCACGTGTTTCATGGGAACCGATTCATCAGGACTCAGGAGCATAATGTGGATCTTCAATCTGTCAATATAAAGGTAAAAAAAATATAATATAGATTTCAAAAGACATTATTAGTAATGTTTAAAGAATTAAAGATTGTTTAGTATCAAAATCAACTGCCTTACATGGTAATTTCAGATCCTGTCAACACATTGGGGAACAATAAAAACAAAAAACAAGTCAAACCACACATCTTCAGTTACACAATACTTGCATTCACATAGAAAAGCCCAAACAAATATTGTTATGTAAAAAAAGTATTGGGTGACTCAGGCTCCATGCACACTGAGCTTTAAGGGGTTGTAAAGGCAGAAGATTTTTTATCTTAATGCATAATCATTAAGATTAAAAGCGTTCTGTGTGCAGCAGCCCCCCTAATACTTACCTGAGCCCATCTAGATACAGTGATGTTGCAGGAGTGTCTCAGCTGCCTGGGACTCCCCTCCTCATTGGCTGAGACAGCAGCACAGCTCCATTGGCTCCTGCTGCTGTCAAAGTCAGTCAGCCAATGAGGAGAGAAATGGGACAGGGCCGAGCTGCAGCTCCGTGTCCGAATGGACACAGGGAGCTGTGGCTCGGGTCTGGTGCCCCCATAGCAAGCTGCTTGCTACGGGGGCACTCAACAGGAGGGAGGGGGAAGAGGGACCCGAGAAGAGGATCTGTGCTGCTCTGTGCAAATCCACTGCACATAGCAGATAAGTATAACATGTTTGTTATTTTTAACTAAAAAAAAATTATGATTTACAATCACTTTAAAAAACTCCAGTTTCCCTATATGTAGAGAGCATTTTTTGTACATAGTTTAGGCGAGTTTAAGAGAGTTTTGTATTTTTTCTGCCAGAAAGCTCCAATCAGAAATGCAAACAAAAGGGTTTTTTTCCTGCCTCTAAACGTTAAGCTTAAAATCTGCCTGTAATCGTCCTAATGTGCATGGACACATAGGGTAACATTGAACTGTTTCTACAGGCAAAACACTAAACTCCTGTAGTTGCAGCAATTTTAAGGCAGTGTGCATGGAGCCTAAAGGTGTATGGTTTTACTTTTTTGTTTCTGATGTTCCCGTATGTGTCTAAATTAATAACCTTTAAAGGCTTTTAAAGCGTTGCCCATGGAGAATTTTGGGTACCATAGATTTTTTGTGATTTCACTGGAGTTTGCAATTTTACAGCTTGACATGTTTGGTTTTATTTACTTGACAACCCTATATTTTACCAACAAATAGATATTGTATTGTGTTTGTTTGTGTTTGATAAATGGCTGCAAGAATATCGTGTGACATAAAAAAATTGCAGCTAATACCATTTAATTCTCCATGGCCACTGCTTTTAGAAAATATATACTTTTTGAGGTGAGGGGTTTTACATTATTTATTCTTATTAATTCAACTGGAGATATTTTAGTGGAACTTCAGTCATTTTTTCATCTTTCCATCTATTAAATCCTCTGCCCTTGTTGTTTTAACTTTGGATAGTAAAACATTTTTTTCTGCCGGTAAATACCTTATACAGCTCACTTTCTGTTTCTTGGCTGGAAAAATGCCTAGGTGTGTGACATCATGCACAGCTCTCTCTCACTCTCATGAGAGTTTGCCAGGAAGGGAGGGGGGATGAGTCATAAGAGGGCCAATGAGAGCTGAAAGGCTGGAGGTGTGCCTCTGTGTGTCTGTGTAAATCCAGTAAGTGAACAGGCAGCAGCTGCCCACAGTTAAAATGATTGCAGCCAGACTTAGTGGAGGGAGATTTCTGCAGCATATTTGGCAAATACAGAATCACAGTATATATAAGTATATAATATGCAAAGTGGCTGGAGGGAAGCTTCAGAATGGCTAAGATGTTTTTATTACAAATTATGTGAGCAGACTGCAGTTCCTCTTTAAAAGAGAAATTGTATTGTCTACCTTCCCCATACTACTTATATGCAACATATTTTTGCAGCATTACAGATATACTTTGAAAATGACTTCTTTAATTGGCATCTGGAAATGTTCACCGCTAATGTGTATAATATGCTGTGTACAGTATGTACCTGTTTTTCCTCTACTTCGCTTTCTTCGCCTTAGAATAATGCATGATGCAACCACGATGCTGCAAATTACCACAGGCAGTGAAGTAGCGATTATTGAACTTTTGTTTGTATATCCATATGTTTTTTCTGAAATACAGAAGGAGTGAGAACTCATTTTGAACAGTTCCCTGAAAAAACATAACATTTCCATTCATTTTCCTGTAGCGCAAATGAAAACACCATATCAAATTGCTGTTTGCTGTAACTAGAGATGAGCAAATATGAAAACATCTGCTGTGTTTCAGAAATCTGATTCTAGGAACTGGATCTGCCAATGATAATTTTATAAAACATGAAAAAACACAACATGGGCTTGCATCCCTATAGCTAGAAGGCCAGAAAGAATATTAACCCACTGCAAAACATTCATACTAGCCAATGGGGTTGATTTACTTAAACTGAAAAGTGCAGCTGGGCATGGTGGCCAATCAGCTTCTAACTTCAGCGTGTTCAATTAATCAAAAACACGTAAAAAGACACCCAGACGGACCAATAATTAATTAGTGCACAGGGGTAGTTACTGAGGACACCCAGTGGCTGTAAATGAATACATTAATTCAAGGTGGGATTTTTAAGACCCAACTCACCGGCCCCTCTTTGCTCTGAATAAGTTCACTGATAGGCGACCGAAACCGGTCAGTGTGATTTCACCATGCAACTCAGGTGACCCTGCCTGACCCGCCCTCCAACCCCGCCCAACTATTGGGAAGCAGGCTGGCTGTGCAGGCCTTCAATAGCTTCGGGCTATTGGACTATGAAAGAGGAGCTGGCAAGAATGGACTGCACACAGCATGAGGATTTGCAACAACCCCTCTTCTGTGAGACATGAGGTGGCGAGCATACTGATGTAAGAAGCTATATGCTGCCCAGTGAATGATTTATGGGACTTGTATGTTGAATCCTTACCAGTCTATATATATCCAGCGACATCTGGCTGTGAATCTCCTGTTGAGGAGTTGACCTACAACATTTATGGTTCTGTTGTTTATCCATAGACCCTATCTAAGGTACAGCCAGCTACTTATCTCCCTATCCAGCCTGTAATACCCCCATTGCGGTTTAATTGAACATTTCGCTTCAGCGGCACTCTATGTGGATTGCTACACCCTTTGATTGGAAGATTTCCAGGGTTTTGGTCTCTGTGGATTGAGTGCTTTTACCATTTGAATAATCTCATCCTTTCTTATCCCACTGACTGTGGAGGAGCCCGTGTATCCCCAGCAGTATAAGCTCCCCTGCAAAAAATGCTAGCCCATGTTTACCGTTGCAATGCTCTTCCTTAGCTCCAAGGAGTTGTGTAGGTGGTTTACGTGCGCCTATGCTTGTTACAATTGTTTAATTAGGTCATTGGACCAAATTGCTAATTTGACCCTGGAAAAATATAGTCCTAAAGTCCACAAGTTGCACATAACAAACAGAAAACTCATACCCATTCACCACTTCTGCTGCCTATTGTAACTGTTCAAATAAACCTGAACTCAAAAAGTAATGATTTGTTATGTTATAAGTAGGGATGAGGATTGGAGTTAGAGATTCATAATCCAAATAATACTATGTACTATAATATTATGTGCAGATTTGCCCAGGGGAATTTGAACTATGACCATCAGGCTTAGAAAGGTAGGAAGGGAACTTTTGGTTAAGTCAGCCCCCTCGCTATGCGGAGGTGGGAGGAACGGGGCAGCCATAGTGTCAGACAATTGAAAGCTATTGCAGGGAAAGCTAACAAACTGCACATGAAGAGATTAGGGTCAGTTGGGCAACTGTACTTTAATTCGGCTTGCTAGCTTTTTTGGCCAATTAACAGCTTTGATGCCTTTTTGTTCTTATTATTGTGAGATTACTTAATTACGTCTTAATTTTTTTCTTTTTTTGTGGATGATTTGAAGTCATTGGTCACTGGATGATGTCTAATCCATTTTTTTTTTTTTGCTGCATGACTTCCCTTATGTTGGCTTTTTTTTTTAGGGTGGAATTTTGGGGATATGTTTTCTTATTGTTTTGTTGATAGAGCCTTCCACTTCATCAATATAAAGAATGAAAACCGAGTGCAAGAAGAATTTACACCTAAACCATCTCACATCATATTACTTACATTCACTCTCTATCACCCTAGATAAGGTAAAGGGTAATTTATCTGCCTGTACTTCTTTTATATAGTACAATTCAGCCAATTCTCCCTCATTAAAAATATCCTGTTGCTGGTCAATTTTATGCTGTTCTATTATCTGCAATTTTTTAAATTCTTTATGAGAGCCTGATCAAACTTACCAGAGACAGGACAGTTGTGCATCAGTAAGAATAGGGACAGCCACAGCTATCTACTTGGGACAAGCCTACTACAATTATTTCAACATGTTAGATCAATGTTTTAGTGACCAGTGCAGAAATGCTGCATTCATTGTACGCTCAGATCAAACTGGGTTTATCCCAGGGGGATCCAACTCTATTAACTTGTATAGACGTTTTACTAATATGCAGGGCACTAATGATGCTGTGGGATCCAGGGTTGCTCTAGCACTGGAAACCCATAAAGCTTTTAACTCGATTGAATGGTCCCATCTGCAGGAGGTACTTGTGAAATTTGTCTTGGGAGATCATTTCCTCTGGTGGATTAACTTGATTTATCACAGACCACAGGAGAATATGGGTGAACAATTACATTTTAGAATCATTTACCATATCGCAGAGCACCAGACAGGGTTGCCCTCTATCGCTTCTGTTATTCGCCCTAGAGATATAACCACTGGCAGAACTGCTAAGATCCAACTTCCCTATAGCAGGGCTGGTTGAAAATGAAAATGCACGAGCAATGAGGGGAGGAGCTCGGACGTAGCACGAGCCGCCGGATGATGCGTCGAGAGGCCCCACGTGTGTAGCGGCGCGGCGCGAAGGAGAGGAGAGCAGAGGGGAAGCCGCGAGGGGAAGCCGCGAGGCGATTAGGGTCTTCCCGTTCGGACGAGTCTGCAAGTCCGACACGGGGGGCAGCTAAGCGGAGCGCCTGCGAGCCTTCAGGGCACGCGCACCCACCCGGAACTTTCCCCCGATGTCCCGCACCCGGTAACACGGCAACCTGATACAGGACCCACACTGAGACAGGCCGCTGGAGAGACAGCTCGCCCGAGGACGGTGTAGCTGCACAGGAAAGATAAGTACCTTTATTTTCATATCTATATAGAGACTGTTTAAACTGGCTGGCAGAGGGACTACTATATTAACAGGGACACTGTTCAAAGCGGTTAACGCTGGGCAATGCGGCACAGGAAGACCTTAATGGGTTATACACAGTGGGATTTGCTAAGGATTTGCTAAGGAAGAGCTGAGCAAACGGTTAACGCTGTGCGGGTCCAAAGAGGAGGATGGGGTGGCACAACAAACGGTAGCATCCCCCCCCGAACATATTGCTATTACAGAACAAAATAACTATGTTGCACCCATAGAAGGTATATGCATAAAAGCATAAACATAAAGCACGGGAGCAGGAACTCACGGAGGTGGACATAAAGGATACAGGGGACACCTAGGGAGAAACTGCGGAGTGCATGAGAGTCCAGAGATAAGAGAGACCCTGACCCCCCCTAAAGCCCCTGAGACTAGCAGAGGACCCAACCGCACTGGCATACAAGCCAGAGACATCGGATACATCAACAAGACCCCAATGGAGGCTATAAGGCCTTAAAGGGGACAGAGCAGGAGATAAGTATATAAAAGGTGAAGACAGAGGTGGAGAAAACCCAGACAGACGAAAGGAAACAGGCTCTATACATAGCTCAACGGGAGTAAGGGCCCATACGGAGGGGTTAACACGGATATAACTACGGGGGAGGAAGGTGGAGGAGCTGCAGGGGCCAGCCAGGAAGAGGTGGTGAGGAGGCCACAGGACACACATAGGACACACTTGGGACACGCGGAGGCACGACGGAGAAGACAAGTAGACCTCCCGAAACTAGTTGCCTAAACCAGCGGTCCCCCCCCCCAAAAGAAAAAAAAAACCTGCACTAACTACCGACAGGAACTGATTTATAAGTGCCTTCACGGCTGAGAACTCCCCACCCCCCCGCGAGTTAACGGAAAAGGGAAGAGGAAGATGAGAGGGAAACCGGCTAGAGGAGCAGGGGTAAACCCCCCCAGAACCAGCGTACGTCCAAGCACCATCAGGAAGTATACGGTACAGGAAAATAAACAGGATAGCCCGGACTGACAAGTTGGCACAAAAAGTAAACAAAAAGAAACAACAAACAAAGGAATACAAAAAAGACAGTCAACAGGGACAGAAAGTACAGGGGGCATAGCTGCGCTAGGGAAAGAGCGGGATGCGGAGGAAGAAATGCCCTTTAGTACATCAATTGCAACAAAAACGGAGATTGCAGAAATGTTTCAGAAACTGGAGACCACGTTGAAAGGAGAATTAGGTACGCTCAGACCTGGGACAGATCCTTAGAAGGGTTGAAGAAACAGAGGAGAGAATGGAAAGACAAGAGGAAGAGATAAGGACATTAAAAGAGCAGGTACACTTCCTCCAAACTGAACAACGTGATATAAGATACAAAATTGAAGACCAGGAGAACAGAGACAGGAGGAGGAACCTAAGGATCCGGGATATCCCAGAGAAGGCAATAGAGGAGGCAACGGATGTCGGCCAAGAAGAAAATCTGCAGGAAGTCATTGATAAAATATTTGGGCCAGTTCTGGGGAAGGCAGAAGGAGAAAAGATAGAGATAGAAAGAGTACATAGGATAAGGAAACCCCCAATGTTGGGGAAAGATATACCTCGAGATGTGATCGTCCGGTTCCATAAATACAAAGACAAAGAGTTGATATGGAAAAGAATAAGAAACAACCCAGTAAAGTTTGGGGAAATAGAGGTAAAAGTATTTATGGACCTGGCCAACGAGAAATAGAAGAAGACAACTGAAGCCGTTGACGGAACAGATGAGAAGACAGGACATTACCTAAACATGGGGGTTCCCAGCGTGCCTGATAGGGAAGAAAGAGGGGAGATCAGCTAGACTAAGATACCCGGAAGAAATGGAGGACTTCTGCAGAAAACTGGACATACGGACATCAGAGCTGGAAGAAGGGGGAAGTGGGAGGGGGGACTCCTAAAGAAAAGTTCGGAAGGGGATCAACAGTGGCAAAAAGTAGGAAAACAGAAATCACAGAAGAAAAAATAAAATGGAGGAGAGAGGGGGAAAGTGGGAGGGATAACGGGGGAAGGGAAAGGTTGAGGAGCTACACACAAATAATAACTGGGGGATAGGAGACGTGTCATTGAGGGGACTTCAACAGGCTTGTGTTATAAGGGAAGCTCGACCCTAGGGGTAGGATGGGGAACGGCGCCTCTGGCATCAGAGACGTCGTCCGCCAAGAAGGGGCTGGGATAGGCCCCAAAACCCCAGGGGGGGAGAGGGGGGAGGAGGGATGGGGGGGTAGGGGGGGAGGGGTGGGAGGGCAGGTTCCGACAAGCGAAGGGAAAAAAGGAAAGAAAAAAGGAGGAGAAAAGGTACATGACAGAAGTCAGATTTTTGACATATAATACACGGGGAATGAACACGCCATCTAAGAGGCATAAGATACTACGAGAGATGAAAAGATATGGGGTAGGAGTCGCATTTTTGCAAGAGACACATATATCGCAGAACACGAGAACCAAAATTTTTTCACAAGATTTCCCAATATGGTATCAGGGAGATTCACCAACAAGCAGGGCTAAGGGGGTGGCTATAGGTTTTGCGAGGGGGGTTCGGTTCGCCCCTGAGGCGAGAGAGGTAGACCAGGAGGGAAGATACCTCTTCCTCAGGGGGAAACTGGACAACGAGGAAATTACACTGGCCAACGTATATAGTCCGAATAAGAACCAGGTAGAATTCCTGACTGGTGTTTTGGGTAGACTAATGGAGTTTAAAAAAGGGAAAGTAATATTGTCGGGAGATTTCAACTTACCATTGGACCCGGAATGGGACAGTACGTCACGTGCACGGGGAATACGGAACGCACAGCTGAAAAGTCTGAAGGATAGACTTTTTAAATGTCAACTAACGGATGTCTGGAGAGCATGTCATCCGAAAGGGAAAGACTACACGTTCCTCTCCCCCTTGCACGGGACGTACTCTAGAATAGATTATATAATGGTAGAACACAGAGCACTAGAGCAAGTAGTTAAATCAAGAATAGAAACAGTAACGCTATCGGATCATGCCCCGGTTAGTATGACGATGAGAATTGGAAGGGAAATAAGAAAAGACAGGAGGGAATGGAGGTTAAATGATGAATTATTAAGAGGGAAAGACAGAGAAGAAATATTGGTAGAGGAGATAAGTAAATTCTTTGACCTGAACAACACGGGAGATGTGTCAATGCCAACCATATGGGAGACACATAAGGCATATATCCGGGGGGTCCTGATCAAAATGGGCACGAAAGAGAAAAAGGAGAGAAATGCTAAGATTGTAGGAACAACAAGGCAAATATACGAATTAGAACAAAAACATAAGAAAGACCATGCGCAAGAGACACTACAGGCATTGGTTATTAAAAGAGAAGAGCTAAGGGCAATGCTTGAACAAGAAACAAGGAAAAACTTTAGCATAATAAAAAAGGAAAGATACATGGGAGGCAATAAAATAGGAAAGAATTTAGCGAGAGCACTACAAAAAAAGAAAGCCCTAAATTACATTGAAAAAATTCAGACTAAAAGAGGGAACATGGTCTACAAGACTAAGGAGATAGCAGAGGCATTTCAGGAATATTACAAAATGTTGTACACAATTAAAAAAACAGAAACCAAAACAGAAGAAAAACAAAAGGCAGTAAAAATAGAAGAGTTCCTGAAAGAAGCAAACCTACCCAAGATACCAACAGAGCAGGGGTGCGGTTTAGAAGAACCAATAACCTCTGAGGAAATAGATGCGGCATTAAAAAACTCAGCCCCAGGAAAGAGCCCAGGTCCCGACGGGTTCCCCGTGTATTACTATAAAAAATTTAAAGAAATCCTCATACCCAAAATGAAAGAATATTTTAATGGGATTGGTGACAGGTGGGAGGTAAGAGAGGAGGCGGTCGAGGCAACAATAGCATTGATCCCCAAGGAGGGGAAGGATAAAACAATATGCTCAAGCTACAGGCCGATATCTCTGATGAACTCAGACATAAAATTGTTCTCAAAGATATTGGCGACCAGAATAAAGAGAGTGATAGATAGAATAATTCATGGAGATCAGGTGGGGTTTGTCCCAGGGAGGGAGGGGAATGACAATAGGATTAGGACCCTCCTGTTGATACAAAGAAGGAAGAAGGAAGGGGCCCCCGGTCTACTCCTGTCAATAGATGCCGAAAAGGCCTTTGACAGGGTAGACTGGGGGTTCCTGTTTAAGACGCTAGAAGAAGTAGGAGTAGGGAAGAGAATGATCCAATGGATTAAAGCGCTTTATAAAAAACCGAAGGCCAGGATTAGGGTCAACGGGGAACTATCTTCAACATTTAGCTTGGAGAATGGTACACGTCAGGGGTGCCCATTGTCCCCACTGTTGTTTATCCTCTACATAGAACCACTACTGTCGGCAATTAGGAACAATCAAGAGATAAGAGGTTTTTTGGCGGCAGAAGAGGAGCATAAGGTCGCGGCTTATGCCGATGATTTATTACTATATATAGACTCCCCCAAGACATCGCTACCAAAAGTAATAGAGGTGATAAAAAGATATGGAGAGATATCAAATTTTAAAATAAATAAAGATAAATCTGAGATCCTGGGTATCAATATAGGCAGAAAAGAAAAAATAGACCTCCAAAAGAGATTTCCTTTCAAATGGGTGGAGAAGGGACTAAAATACCTGGGGATCATTTTAGCAATGGACAGGGAGAGATTATACCAATGGAACTTCATTCCCTTAATTAATGAAATCAAAGAAGCACTAAATAAACTTTCCCACAGACCATTGTCCTGGTTTGGACGAATTAACACAATAAAAATGGTAATACAACCAAAAATTTTATATAAGCTTCAAATGCTACCAATCGAAATCCCGCAGACATTCTTTCAGGTGATTAGGAAGGTGTTAGACAAATTCATGTGGAGAAATAAAAAACCAAGGATAAAACTCTCGATATTAAGTAGAAGGAAAGAAAGGGGGGGATTAGCAGTTCCAGATATTAAAAAATATTATACGGCAAATCTAATTTCACGGGTGATTGAGTGGATTAATCCCACGGATAAGAAATGGGGAAGGATGGAAAACAGGTGGAGTAGGAGTCACTTAGGGAAGGGGGTGTGGATCCCAAAAGGACTGAGGGAACTCGCAGAAGACACAAGTAATTTGACACATATAGTATTAAAAGAGTGGGATAAACTACTTGCACAAACCAAATGGGAATTTAACTCACCATACACGCCACTGAGTGGAACAAAGTACTTAGCACCAGGGAAAGAGGAGTGGTTTGGGAAATGGATTAAAACTGACACAAAATTAAAGGATATACTAAGGGGAAGGGAAATAGCGACACTAGAAGAATTAAAAAGTAGGGCAGAAATCCAAGACATCGACGCATGGCGGTACCAGCAACTAAGACAATTTGTCAAAGCACTCCCCCAGCCACTGAGAACAGAAAAAGAAACAACACAATTGGAAAAAATTTGCATGAAAAGAGGTGGAAAAAAAGGGTACGTGGCTAAACTATACAATATGCTAGTAGAACTGGGGAGTGAGGAACGTCCGCCATGCTTTGATAGATGGGAGAAGGAACTGGGACAACAAGTGGGGACACATGCGTGGGAAAAGATTGCAAAACTTGGGTTTAAATCCGCCACAGATAGTAAAACGTGGGAGATGAATTATAAATGCCTCGCACGATGGTACCTCACCCCGGAGAGAATGTCAAAGATTCAGACAGATCAGGGAAAATGGTGTTGGAGAGGTTGCAGAGAAGTGGGAACAATGACACATCTGTGGTGGGACTGTAAGGGGATCCAGAAATTTTGGGAAGAGATAGTGGCTTTGATCAAGGAAATAACTGGAACTGAGATAGCCAGAGTCCCATGGAAATGTTTGTTCCATCTGACGGATAGACCCATCACACAATATATAAAATCCATAGTACCACACCTGCTGAACGCGGCAAAGGGGATGATCCCCAGATATTGGCAAAGTACGCAAATACCAACAGTGAGGGAATGGTGCCTAAGAGTAGAAGAGATACGAAGTATGGAGTCCCTGAAAATAAGAGCAGAGGATTTAATGGAGGATGAAGGGGAGAAGTGGGAGGGATGGACAAGTTTCAAGATCTCCGGGACATACATAAATATAATGATCAGGGGAGAAACAGCTGTCGGAACCTAGGGTGGGGGGGGTGGGGGATGGGGGGAGTAAAGGGATGTAAGAAAAAGCTAAAAGAGAGATGGGGCTGTTATAGAGGAAAAACTAATATCCAGTCTTCCAACAGAAAGGAAATAAAAGAAGGAAATATAAAATCTGTAAGGTCGACAAGGGGAGACCGGAGATGATGAGAAGTCTTCCCATGATGACACGGCTGAAGTGAGATCATAAGGGGGAAAAGAGGTCGATAAGATACAGACCCAGACAAAACTGATCCGGGAAAAAAAAAAAAAAATGCAGATGATATTGAGTGTCATCCAGAGATTCGGATAATTCTCAGGTCTTCAGGTAAATTTGGAAAAATCCATCATATTTCCACTGGATCAGGATGTACTTACTTCTATTCAGGCTTCCTAACCACTTAAAGTTGTTAATAGTTTCCAATGCTTAGGGATAATAATACAACAACCTCTCCCACACTATGTTAAGAATAATCTCGACCCTCTTCTTAGTAAACTCAAAAACACCATTCGAGTCTATACTCATCTCCCCTTAACTCTGTTAGGTAGGATAAAACATTTTTGAAATGATTTTCCTGCCACGCTTTCTCTATATACTAAGTAGCTCTCCAGTGTACATACCCAAACACTGATTTCTGGTGATTGATTCAAAATGTACATACTTTATATGGGGAGGTAAGACAGCCAGCATAGCTAAAGATACCCTATGTTTGCCTATTCAGGAAGGGGGCCTGGCTGTTCCCATCCAAAAACGTATTACATTGCCTCTCAATTGGCTCATGCCCATTGGTGGTTTTACCCTGAGACTAATAACGCTGCTTCGGCTTTGGAAACATCCATCCTTGCGTCTTATGAATCCCTGCAAAAGTGAATTCATAGACAGTCCACCGTGTCTAGGGTGAATTCGAACATATTGTCTATGATGCTACATATCTTAAAAATTTCTAAGTTGACTACTCTCCGGGTGCATCATGAGTGTTCCCCTAATGCTCCTCTTTGGCACAACCCCCATTTAAGGGAATTTTTCCAGCACATTGATGGATCATTCTGGGCTAGGCATGGGGTAAACTAGTTTCCCATTTACACTCCCAGGGTACTTTTCAACCACTCTCGGATTTTAAACAGGACCATAATCTTCCCTCCATGGCCTACCTTAGTTATTTACAATAATGACATAATGCACATTTGGCTTGACTAATGTATCTCTGCAGTCCTCTGACCCCTCGTACTCTACATATTACTCTTTTTTTCTTCTCTCCAAAACTAATAGGCTTTTGCTCAATGAAGCTCTGTGGATGGAACGTTTTATCACATGGTCTGGAAATGCCCACCTGCTCGCTCACGTGTCTGCCCAATATTTGCAATTCCTTACACTGCCTATTTGACTACATAGATAATAGTCTCCCTAACTGTACTAAGCTTCTCTCGCATTTGGTCCTTTTGATTTGTCAAGAAATCAATAGCTATGTATTGTAAATCGCAAACTCCCCTTACAATAGCTTATTGGCTTAACTTAGTCAATCAAGCAATTCCCTTATATAAATTGACACACGAGGCTAGAGGTTGTCCTAAGAAATGTTGTAAAATCTGGACCCTATGGGTAGGTTCCACCTGATGGTTGATGCGTATTTATGGGTTATAGTATACTTGTATTACACTGGTTATTGCACAGCTGTATTTTGTGTGTATGATCTGCAGTCCAAGGATAATCATCTGGTATGTTAACTTATGAATTCTTCTGATCCTGCATATGTTTATGCTCTGACGAGTTTCTTTAATTTATATGCTTTTTTTGCTGCATTACAACATTATATTAAATGGACATTTTGTCTCTGTATTATACACTATTTTTGTGAGAGCAATGGTTTCTTGCGTTTATGGGAAAATAATAAAGCTACTGTACCTTCTTTTTATCTTTAAAAAAAGAAAAAAAACACTGCAGTCATAGGGTATATATGCCTACAGATGTCTGACTTTCCTGATTTATAACCCCTGTTCGGCCTCGTGGCTCCTATGTTACCTTCACGAGTTTGCCTTTTCTGGTTTTAAACAAATAAGGCATTGTTTAGTTGTTTAACTTACCTTTAACAATGAGCTCTATATTTATAGATTTATACTCTGTAATCCATACAGCACATTCATATATCCCAGTGTCTGATACTTGTAGATTTTTTAGTAACAGGGACATATTTCCTTTAGAAAACTCTTTATGAAAAAGCATTGTGCGTTCAATAAATTTTTCATGCTGCATTTCCCTTTTAAATTGCCCGTCAAAGACATAATGAACAGGAATGTTTTCAGGTTTAAATTTCCACAAAATATTAATTGTTGAGTGATAAAATCTCTCATTAGGAGGGAAGAAGCAAGGCAGGATCACATCTTCATCTACAAATCCGGAGATTACCGTGCTGACATCAACTGAAAGACAGCAAGTTTTCAGTTCATTAGAGAAAGATTTATTGAAAGAAAGTACTTTATATTTTAGAATGTGTTGTACATTTGACATATAATATGTCAGTGTTTTATATTAGGGTTGTCCCGATACCACTTTTTTAAGACCGAGTACAAGTACCGATACTTTTTTTCAAGTACTCGCCGATACCGATTACCGATACTTTTTTTAATGTCATGTGAGGAACGAAGAAGGGAGGATTACTCTCTAAAATAGTGAGTTGTTAATTATAAAACACCTTTAAATTTGGACTTTTGTAAGGACAAGTAATACAGAAACTGCCC
>BLSH010490787.1:3659544-3702117 GCA_018402905.1 Glandirana rugosa | reverse complement strand
TGTTGGGCCTCTGTATGTGGCCAGGCTGTGTAAAAGTGTCACACATGTGGTATCGCCATACTCGGGAGGAGTAGTAGAATGTATTTTGGGGTGTAATTTGTGGTATGAATATGCTGGATGTGAGAAATAACTTGTTAACATATGACAATTTTGGGGGAAAAAAATAAATAAATAAAAAATTCATTTTGCAAAGAATTGTGGGAAAAAATTACAACTTCAAAAAATTCACCATGCCTCTTACTAAATACCTTGGAATGTCTACTTTCCAAAAAGGGGTCATTTGGGGGGTATTTGTACTTTCCTGGCTTGTTAGGGTCTCGGGAAATGAGATAGGCCGTCAGTAAATCAAGTGTGATCAATTTTCAGTGATTGGCACCATAGCTTGCAGACTCTATAACTTTCACAAAGACCAAATAATATACACTATTTTTTTTTTTTCCAAAGATAGGTAGCAGTATAAATTTTGGCCAAAATTTATGAAGAAAAATTACTAATTTGCAAAATTTTATAACAGAAACGAAGAAAAATTCATTTTTTTACAAAATTTTCGGTCTTTTTTTAATTATAGCGCAAAAAATAAAAAACCCAGAGATGATTAAATACCACCAAAAGAAAGCTCTATTTGTGTGAAAAAAAGGACGCAAATTTCATTTGGGTGCAGTGTTGCATGACTGAGTAATTGTCATTCAAAGTGTGAGAGCGCTGAAAGCTGAAAATTGGTCTGGTTGTTAAGGGGGTTTAAGTGCCCAGTTGTCAAGTGGTTAAGATGCTCAGTGACATTTATGAATGGACAGTCAGTGATCACTGACTGTCCATTCAGAAAAGGAAAGAGCCGATAAATTACAGATTTACCAGCTCTTTCCTCCACTCTCCATCCTGACAGATCGAGGACAGGGGGACTGGAGGAAGATACAGGGCCAGTCAAGGGGGGTGATTGGTGCAGCGCTGGAGGGGGATTTACAATCACTGATCTCCCGTCTCCCTGTATACATTTCATTGTAGCAGCTGAAAGCCGCGGGAGGAGAAGTGGCTGTCAGTTGCTTTAATGAAATGCATACAGGGAGTCGGGAGATCAGTGATTGTAAATCCCCCTCCAGCGCTGCACTGATCATCCCCTGGTTGCCCAAGTATCGGATGAGGCATCCGAGCATTTTGCCCGAGTACAAGTACTCGGGCAAATGCTCAGTATCGGCACCGATACCGATACTAGGTCGGTATCGGGACAACCCTATTTTATATTATATAATTTTTTAAAGTGATTGTAAAGTCTCATTTTTTTTTTAAACAGTTTATACTTACCTCCTCTATGCAGTTGGATTTGAACAGAGCAGCCCGAATCCTGCTCTTATCGGGTCCCTCTTGCTGCTTCTGGCCCCTCCCTCCTATCAAGTGCCCCCACAGCCAAAAGCTTTCTATGGGGGCACCCGAGCAGAGTCAGAGCTCCATGTATCCATTCAGACACGGAGCCCTGACTTGGCCCTGCTCCCTCTCTCCCCTGATTGGCTGGCTGACTTTGATTGACAGCTGTGGGAGCCAATGGCGAGGCTACTGTGTCTCAACCAATCAGTAGGAGTGTCCCGGATGGCTTAGACATTTGTGGACACCTCTGGAGAGAGAAGGGGCTCAGGTAAGTAATAAGGGGGTGCTGGGGAGGCTGCTACACATAGAAGGTTTTTTTTATCTTAATGCATAGAATGCATCAAGATAAAAAACCTCCTGCCTTTACAACTCCTTTAAGGCCAATAATATTCTACAAAGAGTTGTTAGCCATGATAACCTATAAGCAATCATCTTTGCCTATTTTTACTGCTTAACAGCCAGGTGAAATCCGATCGGCAGATATAAGCTATTCCCTTTTCATTGTTATTTGTGCTGCTCAGTGTAACCACAGGAAAAAGCATATGCATGCGCAAATAGGAATTAAATTTCTAAAAAAAAAAATCAGGGTTCATTTATTAAAGCAGTATAGGCTACACACTTAGTAAAGTGAAATTCCACTTCCAGCTTAGTAAATGAGCTGATCACCCTAGTAATAGCTAATGCAAATACAAAGCATGCTAATGACATGCTATTGGAATTTTGAAATAACATGAAATTATTAGATACAGTATGCTCATCTCTGTTATGTATGATATACAATCTTTAAATCTATTGTATTATTTACTATCCACAGAACAGAAGAAAACTATTGTACATGCAAGTATTTTATATTTACATTTTTGCATTACCTGAAGACAATAAAGATGTTAAAACAAGGATATGTGACAGAAGATACATCAAGGCAACTGTATTCCTACTTCATAGTAGAGACCTACATGTAAAAAAAGTATTTTAGAATTCAAAGATAACTTTAACTTCACATTTGTAAAAACATTTTGCTGTTAATAGTTAAAACTAAAGAAAGCAAACAAAAAATGTTATAAGTGTAATGGAATGCATCTTAACCACTTACCAACCGGAAGGTTTTGCAGCTTTAGGACCAGAGCACTTTTTGCGATTCGGCGCTGCGTCGCTTTGACTGACAATTGCGCGGTCGTGCGACGTTGTACCCAAACAAAATTTGCGTCCTTTTTTCCCCACAAATAGAGCTTTCTTTTGGTGGTATTTGATCGCCTCTGCGTCATTTCTTATCGCCGCTATAAACAAAAGAAGAGCGACCATTTTGCAAAAAAACCCAAATTTCTTACTTTTTGCTAAAATTCAAATCCAAAAAAATATATAAAAAAACATTTTTTTTCACCGTTTTTGGCCGAATTATATAATTCCTCATATTTGCGATAAAAAAAATTGCAATCGGCGTTTATTGATTGGTTTGCGCAAAAGTGGCTGCGTTTACAGATGGTGAGAATTCATTTCTGGGTTTTTATTTTTTTTTTATTTTTTACTAGTAATAGCGGCGATCTGCGATTTTTAGCGGTAATGCGATATTGGGGGGGACATGTCGGACCATTTTGACACTTTTTTGGGACCAATGACATTTATTCAGCGATCAGAAATTTAAATGTCCACTGATTACTGTGTAAATGTCATTGGCAGTGAAGGGGTTAACCTGCAGGGGGCGATCTAGGGGTTAATAGTGTTCCCTGGGTGTGTTCTTACTGTGGGGGGGTTGGGCTAACATGGGCATGAGAGATCTAACTGATCCCAGTGACAGGGATCAGTAGATCTCTCATGGCCCACTGACAGGGCGGGGAACCGCCGTGTTTACATCGGCGGTTCCCCGTTCTTTTCCCTGTAGCCGCTCATCGCAGCTCGCCGGAAGACATCGGGTCCGCCCGAGCCGCGGGCACACTCCTCAGGAGTGCGGCGGGTGCGCGCGCGCGCGCCCCCTGGTGGCCAAAATGCGAATCGCCGCTTATTTACGTCGATTCGCGCCCAGCTCCCCGACTGCCGCCGTGAAAAGACGGCGCGCGGTCGGGAAGCAGTTAAAATGATGGTAAAGTCCTTTTATTGATTAATACCTACAGGTAAGCCTATAATAAGACTTGCCTGTAGGTACAGTAAATATCTCCTAAACTTGCCCTGTTTAAACAAGACTTAGGTATGGTCAAATGGAAGGTCAGGCCCACATCTCAATATATACAATTGAAAGAAGAAAGTAAGGCCCCCACTGTGGGACCATTATAGGTCCGAATTTCACCAAATACTCATAAGTGACAATTGAACTTTACAATCTCAAGTACAAATTTTTATTAAACAAGTATTAAAAGACAAATTATGGCTGATATTGTATTCAAAAAAACAAAAAGTTTTTTGTATACGTGAAAAATGTTCTACAATATCCGTTGACATCAAATATGGTCCAATGATGACCAATCACAGCAGAATTATCCAACGCATTTTAGAATTGCATTCTTTCTTCAGGGGTGTAGACTAGGTAGAACAAAGTCTGCAGGAACCCTGACACTCTGTTTGGACAGTGCTGATTGTCCCTGTGCTGATCACATGCACTCTCCCAAGAAAAAAACTCTCTAGCAACACACACCAAACTGAGCATGTGCAGCTTGTCCCTAAAGCTCTGTTCTATCAGGAGATGGATTGGGAACTGTGGAAGAAGGGGGGTCTTAGAAAAGACGGGATCAAATAGCCTTTTACACAATGCAGAGGATTAACCCTTTAGGTTCCACGGTGAGTTTAACTGGTTGCTGACCAGCCGCCGCAGTTGTACTGCGGCAGGTCGGCTCTCCTGCACAAACCGCCATCATTGTATGTCGGCCAAGCATGCACAATTTGCAGGCGAGTGCGCGCCACCGGCGCACCTGCGGGTCAGATGGACTCGACCCGCGATCGCCTTCTACAAAGGCAGAAGGAGGATACACCAATGTAATCATTCAATAGAGTGGAGTTCACCTGAAGGAGGCTGTGCGTGTTGCTATAGGTTTAAGTTCGCAAGCCACATCAGAGAGCTCCGCGGGCCACGCATTGAGCATGCCTGGTCTAAGCCAACAGTGTGTTATGAGATATGGTCTTATGTTTTATAACAAAGATGGTTTTGAATTATATTTGGTGCCTGGAAGGTCCCATACACCCATGATACAATATTGGATCACCAAACAGAATCAAATATTTATATTGTGTAAACCCATATTCATATAAACAAAAACAAGGGTAATAATTGAAATTAAAAAGGGATGCCACCCAAAAGGGGAAGTTCCAGTCGTCCTCCCCCTCCTCTGAACCATTTAGCACTTTGGAGGTTTTTTTTGGTGGGGGAGCAGGTACCTAACTTTCACAGGTACCAGCTACCACTTCTGCCTGGATTGTCACAGCAATCCAAGCAGAAATTTACACCCCCCTTCGCCAGCAGCCTTCTGGGACAAGGCTCAATGTTTCGCAGTCAGTTTCCCTTAGTTAAGATATCGGCGCTAGGAACCCAAAGCCCAATGAAGAAAGGGCTCCGGACCTCTGGTGAGGACAGTGTTGGACCCCTGGACAGGTAAGTGTCCTTATATTAAAAGTCAGCAAATATAGTATTTGTAGCTGCTAACTTTTAATTTTTGGGTGGGAGACTGAAGTTCCTCTTTAATAAAATCTATTAAAGTGCAAACAAATGTCTTTTATAAAGCTATAAAATCCAAAGTTTAAGAAATGTGCTGCAGTCGCTTCACACAATTGTGCAAATAAATTTTCCCCCGTCACAGTGCATAAAAAATCTTATTTATTTGATTCTCTGGGCTGAGAGTGCCGCACCATTGTTGTGCTTTTTTTAACCTCTGCATTTTTGTTTCAGATGCTGACAGCTTAGTGGGGGTTATGTGATAGCACATACAAATAATAACAATTATAATATTGTAATTATTGCTGCACTATTATGTTGGTATTAATGGTCTACACTGTTTACCTATACATATAGGACTGCTCAATACAGCACTACTAGTATTTTTTTTATAATATGAGTGTGTCTCTCTTTAACTATACTTAATAGGGCCCATTCTCCATAGGAACTGCATGTGAATCACCCAGGAACACTGTGCGATTCCTGTGCAATTCACATGCAGTTCTATGTAGTGCGATTTCAGTCTATTCATTCATTTGAATGGGCTGAAATCACACTGCACTAAGCGTAGTACATGCACACCTTTTTTTTTTCACAATAAAGTTTATTGTATGAATATATTTTTAAGAAACCCTCAGGTTGGGATTTTTAAGGCACAGAAAACGAGTGTTTATAAAAAGTTATGTTTTATTGAGTACAAAATTAAAATAAAGTTAATTAAAAATGTTGTTCAAACTCAAATACATTCAACATACAGTAAATAAATTGACAAATACTAATGTAAAAGACCTAATGCATTTCGGTACATATTGACCTTCATCAGAGGTATTTATCTTGTACAGAATAAGTCATATATTTCTGAAAAATAAAGAAAAGAAAGATGAAGTATCATGCCTGTATGAAAACTGAAAATGATCAGAGTGACTTAATGCAACCATACCTGTTTCAAAGTTTATGCAAAAATGTGTTCAAATTAGACAGGATTGTGGATAGAGGGCTGCCCCCTAAACCCTGCCTTCCAAAACCAGATCAGCTGTTTCCCTCCAAACAAGAGCTCCAGGTACCACCACTAGGGAGTTGAATGGCCGAGATATGCTAAAGTAATATTAAAGTATCCAGTTAGATATATGTAAACATATTCCCAATGGAGTACTCATACAAAGCCAGTTGAAAAAGGTAAAAAGTGTAAATATCTCACTTAGCCACTAGGGGGCGCCGTAACCAGATCCCAAAAGGCCAGTGGGTACAGCATAGGATATGAAGCACTTTTAAACCCTTAAACAGGGAAAGGGATAGGCTTGCTGACACAACACTAGAGAAAGATAAAAAACAAGTTCATCAAAACACTAGAGTATACTGAAGCAAAAACATAAAGAGGTATAGCATGGAGTAATGCGGAATAAATTTACCTTGCTTAAACAAGATAGGCTCGTGATTGATTGGCCAAGTATATTGGTAGTCTGATTAGGCTGTATAAAAAATATATATGAATATAGCGTCACAAAAGGACCTTGTATATTGTCTCTAAAGGAGATATATAAAGGCTTCCCCCCAGAGACAAATATATAAACAGCGAAAACGCTGCAAGGCAAAAAAGACGCACAGAAGAAAAACACATTTACCTTATAAAGTTGCCTTAGTGTGTGTGAATGGATCACCAGCTTACAGAACAGAGATCCCTCTCAGGAGGGAGTGTCGACACAGGAAGCTGGCTAGCTCAGCTGTGGCCTTAAATAAGGCAATCCAACACAGCTGATTTAGTGGAGCGTCAGGAGTGAGGGCTCCAACTAACAGGTCCCGCACAAATCTCCTGGGCGCATCCTATGACGGAGCTCCCGACCAGCCAGATGAGGACGCCCACCCAGAGCAGGATGTGACGTCCACAGCCGACTGGGTCGCCGATGCACAGCCCTCCCCCGGACCGCCCAGCACAGTAAACGCTTCCTGGTAATAGTGAGGTCCCAATTGTGCCATCATGGCCTTTGACGATTTTGATGTCAAGGAAAGAGATTTCCCGGGCATCAAAAGTCATGGTAAAAGTCAGATTCATAGTGTTAATATTGAGCTGTTTTAAAAAGTGTTGAAGTGTATCAATAGGGCCTTCCCACACCATAAATATATCGTCTATATATCTGTGCCACATATGTGCCTGTTCGCAAAAATTACCAATTTGTGATTTAGTCACTGGGGCCACATTTTTGTTGTGGCCCCCCATTTTAGAGCATCAAAATTTAAATTATTTTTGTGTGTTTTGTTTACTAGGGATGTGGTTTTGTGGCATCTGGCTGTCTCCCCCTGTAGGCCATTGCCAGGTCGTTTTCCCCTTACCAGACCCGGCGCATCCAAGCCGCCCGCCTATTGGCAAGGGTGGCACTTTTCCCTCCTCTGGTGACGGCCCATGTCCTTAGGCACCGCCCCCCGTGACGGTGGCCCGGAAGAACGCCATGGTTACGCTTCCTGGTATTACCAGGAAGCGTTTACTGTGCTGGGCGGTCCGGGGGAGGGCTGTGCGTCGGCGACCCAGTCGGCTGTGGACGTCACAATTTGCTCAGGGTGGGCGTCCTCGTCTGGCTGGTCGGGAGCTCCGTCATAGGATGCGCCCAGGTGATTTGGGCGGGACCTGTTAGTTGGAGCCCTCACTCCTGACGGCTCCACTAAATCAGCTGTGTTGGATTGCCTTATTTAAGGCCACAGCTGAGCTAGCCAGTTTCCTGTGTCGACACTCCCTCCTGAGAGGGATCTCTGCTCTGTAAGCTGGTGATCCATTCACACACACTAAGGCAACTTTATAAGGTAATTGTGTTTTTTTTTCCTTCTGTACATCTTTTTTGCCTTGCAGCGTTTTTGCTGTTTATATATTTGTCTCTGGGGGGAAGCCTTTATATATCTCCTTTAGAGACAATATACAAGGTCCTTTTGTGACGCTATATTCATATATATTTTTTATACAGCCTAATCAGACTACCAATATACTTGGCCAATCAATCACGAGCCTATCTTCTTTAAGCAAGGTAAATTTATTCTGCATTACTCCATGCTATACCTCTTTATATTTTTGCTTCAGTACACTCTAGTGTTTTGATGAACTTGTTTTTTATCTTTCTCTAGTGTTGTGTCAGCAAGCCTATCCATTTCCCTGTTTAAGGGTTTAAAAGTGCTTCATATCCTATGCTGTACCCACTGGCCTTTTGGGATCTGGTTACGGCACCCCCTAATGGCTAAGTGAAATATTTACACTTTTTACCTTTTTCAACTGGCTTTGTATGAGTACTCCATTGGGAAAATGTTTACATATATCTAACTGGATACTTTAATATTACTTTAGCATATCTCGGCCGTTCATCTCCCTAGTGGTGGTACCTGGAGCTCTTCTTTGGAGGGAAACAGCTGATCTGGTTTTGGAAGGCAGGGTTTAGGGGGCAGCCCTCTATCCACAATCCTGTCTAATTTGAACACATTTTTGCATAAACTTTGAAACAGGTATGGTTGCATAAAGTCACTCTGATAATTTTCAGTTTTCATACAGGCATGATACTTCATCTTTCTTTTCTTTATTTTTCAGAAATATATGACTTATTCTGTACAAGATAAATACCTCTGATGAAGGTCAATATGTACCGAAATGCATTAGGTCTTGTACATTAGTATTTGTCAATTTATTTACTGTATGTTGCATGTATTTGAGTTTGAACAACATTTTTAATTAACTTTATTTTAATTTTGTACTCAATAAAACATATAACTTTTTATAAACACTCGTTATCTGTGCCTTAAAAATCCCAACCTGAGGGTTTCTTAAAACCAATTTGATTAATCAGGGATGATGGCATGCGGTTAGCTACAACACAGGAGTTCTGCTTTACTATATTGTATGAATATAGAAAGTTACAGGGTAAATAGTATTTTATAAATGTAACATAGAAGGCTATGAATAACTTTTTAAACAAAGAAATACATAACATAAGCTAAACTTTAGACATGGATTATTATTCATATTCAGTCTTTTCAGTTATATCAAACATTCTTATAAGTAAGGCTGATTGTAGTAAATGATTTATAAACCGGTTAATCTATTATTCTTTAGTGATAATCTGAGTAATATGGGTATAAATCTAATTTAAGTCATTTAGATTGGGAGTTTCATAACATTTTGATGGCAGCACAGTGATCTAGTGGTTAGCACTTTCACCTGGCAGCAAAATGGTTGCTAGTTCAAATCCCAACCATGACACTACCTGCCTGGAGTTTGCATATTCTCCATGTTGCCTGTGTGGGTTTTTCTCTGGGTACTCTGGTTTCCTCCCACACTCCAAAGACATGCTGGTAGGTAAATTAAATCCAGTCTAAATTGGCCCTAGTATGAATGTGAGTTAGGGACCTTAGATTGTAATGTAAGCTCCTCAAGGGTAGGGACTGATGTGAATGTACTATATATATATACAGTATATATGTAAAGCTCTGTGTAAAATTGACAGCCCTATATAAGTACCTGAAATAATAATAATTTTGACGGTAAGGGGAAGGAGTAATGGAAGGTGGGGGTCTATATGTGATTTATTTCTAAGTAATTTATTTTCTTCAGTAACAGAACCTTTAATTTTGTATGCCTGCAGGACAGAATTAGTCATTTGGTAGTTTCTTGTAGGTCTCAGTTAGGCCCCTTTCACACTTCTGCAACTTGTTCTGCGACTTTAGACTGCAAAGTCACATGACAAGTCGTTCCCCATGATTTCCAAGTGCCAGCTTCAAAGTAGTCCCTGCACTACTTTGATCCAACTTTCATGAGAGTTGAGGTCCATAGAGCTCAAGTTTGCACAGGCATTCCCTGAAATCGTGTCAAAATTGCGCCCGCAAAATCACACGATTTTCAAGGCGTGGCAGTGTGAAAGGGTCCATAGGGTCAAAGTGTACCATGGTCCCCAGATTTTGTGGCGTTGTGTTGTAGCTTCTTTTTTAATGGCAATTGTTTCTTCCATTTTGAATATAGAATTTACCTTCAGTAACCAGTCTTTTATTGATAGTGTGGTTCTTGTTTTCCAAAGCAGAGGTATTAGTGTTTTGGCTGTGTTTAGTAGATGTCTTGTCATGGACTTTTTGTATTTTCTGTATGAGATATCATGGACATGCAATAAGCAGCATGCTGAATCAAGTTTGAGTTGGGTGTCAGCTATATGGACTATCCATTTCTTAATTTGTTTCCAATATGCTTGGATAGAAGGGCAAGACCACCAAATATGAAGGAAGGAAGGTACATATATTGTTTTTGCATTGTCAGCAAACATCTGACTCTTGGGGAGATCAATTTTCACTTTCACAGAGGTAATATACCATTGATGCGTATTTTGAAAGGATTTTCTTGTGCACAAGTACATAAAAGAGAACATTTGTGGGTAAAAACACAAGCTTTCTCCCATTGTTCATCTGAGAATTGTGAATTGAGTTCCTCTTCCCAGATTTTTTTATATTTATCATGAGAGTCAGTGTTTGGCTGTGTGATCCAACTATACGAGAGTGAGGTAGCCCCTCTTATTGGTGTTTGGGTGCAGCATATCTGCTCCATGTTTGTAAGGAGTCTTGTTATTTGATCTCTTTTTTTCTTATTTTAAATAAAGTTGTGAATTTGTAGATACATTCAGAAGTTTAATGTTTTTGTATCAAGTTCATTTTTTATGCTTGAAAAGGATTTTAGGTTCCCTTTATGTAGGCAATGAAGAGCTAATAAAGGGTGGTTATCCTTTGCTTGGGATAATATGTTATTATCTAGTCCAGATGGGGAGTCTGGGTTATTCGCTAATGATGAATGGGGGCTAGAATTTGTAGATAGTTTGTGTGTGGATGCAATTTTGTTAAATATCTTTAAAGTTGACTACTTTTTAAGGCTGGATTCACACTAGTTCTGTGCGAATTCCAGCTCTATTTTCCCTTTGAAGAGAAAAGGCAGCTGTTCAGCTGTTCCTCTCCATTCTAACTGCAGATCAGCTGACCTGGGAGGGGGGGGGGGTGTAGTGAGGAGGGGGAGAGAATGCCTGTTCACAACGGAACACATCTGTGAATCAGATGCGTTCCCATTGAAGATAATGTTCCTGGAATTCGCACTGCACTGCCTAGAAAACGCACATGTTTTCAGTGCAATGCGGAGTGCAAATGCCACGCACATATGTGAACCAGGCACATTAAAATTAACATGTTTTAAATTCCCTGCAAATTGGATGCAGTGTAAGCCACATCCAATTTGCATAGGTGTGAACCCAGCCTAAATGCATGGCAACTGCATTGCATGTACTTTTGTAGAATGTGACCTGGTACGGGCTGGTGTGGGCAAACGTAGTGCATTTGTGACCTGTGTTTGGGGTGTCATCAACTTTTTACTGTGAGTCCTGTGATCGGAATGCGGTGCAGGAAGCCACATGGGAACGCAGCTCTCACGCACTGCATTCAAGTGTGAACAGGCCCTTAAAGTTGAGAATACTGTTCCTTACCTGTGAGCTTTTCACATACTTAATATTTTTCAGCTTTTTGATGACTTTTCTGATGACCATTAATCACAGTGAATTTACTAAAGGAACAGAGGCTGTTCACTTAGAAAAAGTTAGTTTCCTGACATACTCCATGGCAGCATACGTGTGGGTGGCTCCACCTATGCAGCTACACCATAGGACACCTCTCCCATAAATCTTTGCTCTAACCAGCATGCCGTGTTCCTTTTTTGTCCTCCTCCATTGGACCAAGTGGATAAGTTAAAGCTACCGAAGAATCCTTACCGCATGAATACAACTTGTGCCAGGGGATTATGTCCCTCCTATAGGCCCCAGCTGAGAGCAGGGTATGGAGTAAGCAGGGTAGCGCTGAAGACCGGGGGATAAATGTGTCGGCCAATAAGCCCAGCTGAGAGCGGGTGGCTTTATCTGCTGTTGGCCACAAGGGGAGCCCTGGTTCTCGTATCGCTGAAGGAGTGGCGAGATTCATAAAATACATGGCAGCAAGTGTTTGTTTTTTATGTCTATATGCCGTTGTTTTTTCCCCCTGTGTGCCTGGTACTTTCTTTGCTGACAGTAATGGTGGCAGACCGGAAGTTCCGGCCGCCGCTTCCGCCTCCCTGTGTCCTGCGGCTGTTCTGTGCGACGAAAACGAGGCCTGGTTCGCGCATGTGCGCGCGCACGGGCTCCCAGCGGCGCCGGCGATAACGTCATGCCCGCTTTTAAATGGCCAGGCAGCTCCCCACAGCCTTGGGAATGTATGCGGGCATTGCAGCATCTTCCCTGGGCTGTGTGGACGAGCTCCTACGGTAAGGCGGGCAGTGGGGACAGAGAGGGGAGGACTCTGGCTGCAGCCTGTTTCTCCTTATGCAGACTGACACTCTTCGCAGATGGAGCCCTCTCTGCCTCCTGGTGGCCAGCCCTTGCTTCACAGGTACCTTTAGGTTCCTGGGGGGGTGCCGTGGGGGTAGGGGGGCAGGATCAGGGTTGGTGAGACTGGAGCAGTTGCTTAAGTGCTGTCTGCTTTCTTTTCCTTTTTTCTCCCCAGCCCCCACAGGTCTGACTCACATAGACGTTTGCAGAGGAAGAGTGAATCATCAAAATCTCACCATCAGCATGGTTCTCGTCAGTCTTCTTCCAGATCCAGTCATCATGGCTCCCGCTCAGGGTCAGGTCATCACAATCGGGGTACACATCGCTCCCCCCCCTCCACGCCCCCAAGCAAAGTCATGCTGGGGATGTAAGAAAGTGGTGTCTGAGGACAAGCCCTTGTGTGACCTTTGCTATGGGAAAGCAATGAGAGAAAGAGAAAACCCTAACCAACATCTGGAGACCCTGATAAAACAGGATGTGAATGATTCCCTGCTAGAGAGAGAGGCTCGGCAGCCCCGTATGCCCCCAGTTGATCCACCAAAATCTCTAGCAGCTGGGAGTGATGAGGATGATCTAGATCCCTTTCAGCCTGACCAGCAGTCTTCAATTCACTCGGACGGTGAATCACAAGAAGAGATACCCGAGGTAGGGTTTAGGTACGCACTGGTGCCATCTCTGGTCAAGGCAGTCAAAGAAGCACTAGATTTGGAAGACCGTATCTCCTCCAAAACAAAAGACGTTTTCTAAACAGCTTAACAGAGAGCACCCTCACTTCCCCTTCTTAGTGGAGCTGGGCAGAATTATTTCGGATGAGTGGAGTAAGGTGGAACGAAGGGGCTCACTAGCCACAAAAGTGCAGAAACTATATCCCTTTAAGGAGGAAGATGTGAAGGAGCTGGAAGTAGCTCCACTAGTGGATGCAGCCTTGATGAGACTGGCAGGTATGTAACGCTTCCTCTGGAAGACACTGTCTCCTTCAAAGACCCCCTGAAGAGGAGAATCGATACAGACCTTAGAAGGGTGTACCTGACAGCTGGAATGGCTTGTAAACCAGCCTTAGCATTGGCAACACTTTCCAAAGCTATGGAGGTCTGGTCAGATAAGGTAGAGGTGACCTTAGCAGAGTTCTCCACAGAAGCGGACAGAAGTTTGCCCATACAAGACTTGAGGATGGCTTCAGCCTTCATGGGGGAGGTGGTGCTCGACATCATCCATCTGGTGGCCCGGGCGATGTTAGCCTCAGTAACGGCTAAGCGGGCCCTCTGGCTCCGGCCGTGGCGTTCAGACCTGGCCTCGAAGCAGGCTTGGTGCCGTATTCCTTTTGAGGGAAAGTCTCTCTACGGCAATAAGTTGAATGAGGCCATCACCCGGATGAAGTCCCAACATATAAGGATAACAGCATCCATGAGACCGTCTCTCTCTTGGTGGCTTCAGAGGTCGAATCTCTCCAAGTGCCACTCCCTGAAGCCAGTCACATGGGTAACAATAACCTCAGATGCCAGCAGCACAGGCTGGGCCGCCCACTGTCATTCGGAGATAGCCCAGAGCAAGTGGGATTTTTCCTCGCGGAAAACAGTTTCCAATATCCTGGAGCTGCGAGCAGCGTTAAAGGCCTTACTAGCCTTTCAACATCTAATAAAGAATGCCTCGGTCATGCTCAAAATGGACAACACAACGGCAGTAGCCTATGTGAGGAGACAGGGGGGAACCCGCAGTGGGTCACTGTTGAGGGAAGTACAGTCAATAATGGATTGGGCACAAGAAAACCTCAACAACATCTCTGCAGTCTTTATTCCGGGGGTACAGAACTCCCAGGTGGATTTTCTGTTCAGACATCAGCTCGACAACAACGAGTGGTCACTGCACGAGGAGGTATTCAAGTGGATCCTGACACTGGGGATACGCCCAGGGGTAGACCTGTTCGCCTCAGCATGCAACAACAAGCTGGGCAGGTATTATGTGAGATCTCGAGATCCCCAAGCTTACGGCATAGATGCACTCTCTCGGATCAGCGGAGATTCCGCAGAGCTTATGCGTTTTTTCCGATTCCTCTAATACTCCAATTCTTGCAGAGGCTCAGGTCAGAGCCTGTGGAGATCCTGGCAGTGATTCCCTTTTGGCCGAACAGCCCATGGTTCCCTCTGCTCACGCTTCTCAGCTTCAGGGACCCAGTCCCTCTTCCAGTCAGGCCGGATCTTCTGTCTCAAGGGAAAGATCTGCATCTCTGTCCAGCATATCTGCACCTCAAGGCCTGGTCATTGAGAGGAGAAGGCTGGAAGCCCTAGGTTGCCCCCAAGAAGCAATTGCAACTCTCAAGAACGCCAGGAGGGGAAGCACTAACAGGGTCTATGAACGTATTTAGGAAAAATGCTCGCTCCAAATGAGTACAAGACCTGGCCTTGTTAGCGCTCCAAGCATTGCGGATATTTTGAGTTTTCTGCGGTCGGGCCTTGACCTGGGCCTTTCAGTCAGTTCACTTAGAGTCCAGGTCTCGGCTATTTCTGCATTCATCGGTGTTTCATGGGCTGGAAATAGTCTTATTCATCAGTTCTTCAAAGGTGCAGTTAGACTTAAGCCTCAGAGGAAACCAAGATTTCCCAAATAGGATCTTCCCCTTGTCCTGGATGCCTTGTCGCAACGTGTTTCCACTTCTCCAAAACCTGTCTTTGAAGGAGTTAACCATGAAGACAGTGTTTCTAGTGGCAATTACATCAGCCAAGCGTGTGTCAGAACTTAGAGACCTGGGGTCAGTGGAACCCTTTTTGACCTTCTTTCCCAATAGAGCAGTGTTTGTGCCCATACTAGGAGCAAGACCAAAAGTAACTTCGGTCTTCCACTTACCGTAATTTTCCTTTCCTGATAGACTCTATGGCAGCAGGAGCACCCTCCCAAATGCCAGAGTAGGCTAGTTACGGAACATGGCATGCTGGTTAGATCAAAGATTTATGGGAGAGGTGTCCTATGGGGTAGCTGTGGAGGCGGAACCACCCACGCGTATGCTGCCATGGAATCTATCAGGAAAGGAAAATCACGGTAAGTATTTCATATAAATTTTCCATTTTTCACTTACCTTAGTGCGTTCATTGAGGCTGTGTTGACTTCAATCCCAAACCAATCATGTGGTTTCCCTGTACATGATTCAATTTTTACACAACCTCACCACCCTAACTTTACAAAATGGACATGCTCTACTCATTCCCAGACTGCCCCTGCAGCATTTGGCAGTTCGCACTGTGATCTGTGAACCAATTTGGGGGTCTCATTAACTTTACATTGACACCCTCTCCCCCCCGCGGTGTTAACCAGTGTGCGATTCAGGTGTGATGCGGGAACTGGCAATGAATCGCAGGGTTTCCCGTTTCGCACCAGTGTGAACCAGGACTTACACTATACGAAAAATCAGTCATTTGGACAGTTCGTTCGTTTTTCGTCCAGTTAATGGGCACAAATCAGTAATCGGTTGGGACGTTTCTTTAGCCAGGTTAATGTGTTTACCGTCTAAACTGTTTGCAATATTTATATGTATAAAAACGAACAAAAAACGGATTCATGTATGTCCATTGAACGATTTATCGGTCATTACATAATGGCACTATCGTTTGTTCAACAGCAGTTCGTTTTTCGAAAATGGGTTCGGCCGATGTTTCGTATAGTGTATGGCCAGCATTAGGCCTCATGGACTCTGGATTTTTTTTACAGCTGTTCCTAGGGGCATCTGCCATTTTTTTTCCTCTAAACTCCGCTGCATGCTAGCCTAAATAAATTATTTATTCTGGCCAATGAAATGAATTAATGCCCAAATGCTTGACGTGGGTAAACGCAGGTATACATTGCTAAACTCGATACACACTTTTAAAAAGCAATGCTGCCAGGAGGAAGGCTTCTAGGAAAGTTTAGAAAAGGTCCAGTGTGCATGAGGCCTTAACCAATGATTCATACCTGAAAGCTGAAGATTCCGTCAATAGAAAAGCAATTTTCACGGCGGTGGCCCCTGTCTTCTTCTTCTTTCACTTCTTCCTGATAAAGAAATGCAAATACATTCACTTATTAATTGTGGTTAGAGATGTATTTGTGTAAAAGCTGAAAAACAACTTTAGTGTGTCTTGCTCTGGATTGCATCTCTGTATTTCCTGTACTCACAATTTCCCTTTTCATCACGTAGTGCTTGCTCCTTACTGTGCTTTGTGGAATGTCCCTGTTAGGAGTGTTGAGGTTTTTTTGACAGATGCTCAGCTAGAAAAAAGAAGAAACACGCTAAACAAGGAAGTGCCCTCGAATAAAAAGGATCAGCCTCTTTTCGGTGAAATGGTTTATGAGAAATAACATGATCTTCATTGCACAGCTCACACGTACATATTTTCCTCTCCCTAGTTTTATTATTATGTACTTTAACTACATGACAACTGCATCATAGATTTGCCTTCTTTTTCTTTTAACCCCTTGGCTTCATGCACATGGGCAGAAAAAAAAATCCCTTTTAGAGACATTTTTCATTTCTTTTTTTTATGCCTCTGAATGCAGCTCTATTCTGTCTAATGTATCCTTACACATTGTGGTGTTTCTGATTGCAACCGTGGTTAACCCTTCGCACCGATAGGGCATTGTATTGCAAGCAGCTTCGGGACTAATGTCAGCTTTAGTCTTATGTAAACAAATGAGAGCGGATCTAGTGCTCTAGCTAGCATTTCGCAGTAAGCCATCAGATATGCTGGGAATATAAAAAATCCCTACTCCTCAGCTCTCCCTTCACTTTCAGCGCTTCTCTACCTCTCTTTCTTACTTTTGGAGAATAACTAGTTCTAAATGGAGCAGACGACAAAGCAAGAGAGGGAGATTATGCACACGGTAAGCTTATTGCTGCATCTAGGCCAAAACATTTTTAGGGCAAGGTTTATTTTTTTCTTTTAGATGATGCAATGTATTTTCATTTTCCTGCAGAAATTATACATGTAACATTATAAAAATTCTGCTAAAGCAGCAACATTGCATTTTAACATGCTGAGCAAACACTTCCTCTTTTGCATTTCATTAGCAGTTGTTTAAACATAAATACAATCTGTTGCTTGCCGTGACAAAATAGAAAAAATACTAGTAAAATAATTCTGCCAATAACTACAATAGAAGAGTGTTACTCACTTGTTCTGCTGCCCATTGCTTGGAAGTTATTTGCCCTGCAAATCTAGTACAAGACTAGATGATCAGAGCAGCTGGTAGTCTCTTATCATTGTGTTACACACCAAGGCACACCCCTTTATTGTTTGCATGAAGTTGGCTCATTTTAACTGCTAAGTACAACTGTAATAGGAGCTGCTGTCTTTTACAGCAGCATTTAACTCGCATTACTGTACCTATACCATTATTGACCATTTCGGACACATTGCATCCATGCCTTGAACATACTACAAGACTCAGTTCACACCTATGCATTTTTTTATTGCTTTTTGCAGAATGCACTAAGGTCCATTTATGCTTTATTCAGCTTCTGCATTTTTGGAAAAGGTCAGGGACTTTTTGAAAAAAAAAAGGTGCATTTTTGATTTAACCAGTTGCCAACTGCCCGCTGTGGATTGACGGTGGCAACATGGCTCTCTTGCGCGAATGGCCGCCAGCTGACGGCGGGCCCAGGATCATGTATTGTGAGTGCGCGTGCCGCCGGAGGTATGCTCAATGGCTAGCGGGGGAGCCAATCAGTGGGTGGGGCAGACTCAATGTCCGCCAGCCACCGGCGATTACTCCCCCGCAGTGACGGAATGGGGATCCGTGAATGTAAACAAGTAGATCCCCATTCTGACAGGGGAGAAGAGAGTGATCGTATGTTCCATGTATATGGGTGCAGTTATCTCTCTCATCCCCCAGTCATCCCAGCCCCCACACAGTTAGAACACACTGACAGGGAACACATTTAACCCTTTGATCGCCCCCTAGTGTTAACCCCCTCCCTGCCAGTGACATTTTTACAGTAATCAGTGGCTATTTCAAGCACTGATTGCTGTATAAATGTTAGTGGTCCCAAAAATGTGTCAAAAGTGTCCCATATGTCCTCCACAATCCCGCTAAAAATCACAGATCGCCGCCATTACTAGTAAAAAAAAATTAAAGCGCCATAAATCAATTCTCATAGTTTATAGACGGTATAACTTTTGCGCAAACCAATCAATATACGCTTATTGAGATTTTTTTTTTTTTTACCAAAGATATGTAATAGAATATACAGTATCTCACAAAAGTGAGTACACCCCTCACATTTTTCATAAATATTTTATTATATCTTTTCATGTGACAACACTGAAGAAATCACACTTTGCTAAAATGTAAAGTAGTGAGTGTACAGCTTGTATAACAGTGTAAATTTGCTGTCCCCTCAAAATAACTCAACACACAGCCATTAATGTCTAAACAGCTGGCAACAAAAGTGAGTATACCCCTAAGTGAAAATGTCCAAATTGGGTCCAATTAGCCATTTTCCCTCCCCAGTATCATGTGAGTCGTTAGTGTTACAAGGTCTTAGGTGTGAATGATGAGCAGGTGTGTTAAATTTGGTGTTATCGCTCTCACTCCCTCATACTGGTCACTGGAAGTTCAACATGGCACCTCATGGCAAATAACTCTCTGAGGATCTGAAAAAAAGAATTGTTGCGCTACATAAAGATGGCCTAGGCTATAAGAAGATTGTCAATACCCTGAAGGTGAGCTGCAGCACGGTGTCCAAAACCAGACAGTGTTTTAACAGGACAGGTTACACTCAGAACAGGCCTCACCATGGTCGACCTAAGAAGTTGAGTGCACATGCTCAGCGTCATATCCACAGGTTGTCTTTGGGAAATAGACATATGAGTGCTGCCAGCATTGCTGCAGAGGTTGAAGGGCTGGGGGGTCAGCCTGTCAGTGCTCAGACCATACACCCCACACTGCATCAAATTGGTCTGCATGGCTGGCATCCCAGAAGGAAGACTCTTCTAAAGATGATGCACAAGAAAGCCCACAAACAGTTTGCTGAAGACAAGCAGACTAAGGACATTGATTACTGGAACCATGTCCTGTGGTCTTATGAGACCAAGATAAATTTATTTGGTTCAGATGGTGTCAAGCATGTGTGGCAGCAACCAGATGAGGAATAGAAAGACAAATGTGTCTTGCCTACAGTAAAGCATGGGGGTGTGGGTATCATGGTCTGGGGCTGCATCAGTGCTGCCGGCACTGGGGAGCTACAGTTCATTGTGGGAACCATGAATGCCAACATGTACTTTGACATACTGAAGCAGAGCATGTTCCCCTCCCTTCGGAGACTGGGCCGCAGGGCAGTATTCCAACAGAACGTCCCCAAACACACCTCCAAGATGACCACTGCCTTGCTAAAGAAGCTGAGGGGAAAGGTGATGGACTGGCCAAGCATGTCTCCAGACCTAAACCCTATTGAGCATCTGTGGGGCATCCTCAAATGGAAGGTAGAGGAGCACAAGGTCTCTAACATCCACCAGCTTCGTGATGTCGTCATGGAGGAGTGGAAGGGGACTCCAGTAGCAACCTGTGAAGCTCTTGTGAACTCCATGCCCAAGAGGGTTAAAGTGGTTGTCAAGTCATGACAACCACTTTAAACTATGGGTAAGCCTATATTCAGGCTTATCTGTAGGTCCCGGGAATATCTTGTAAACTTGCACCGTTTAGGAGATATTCCCTGTATTTGCATGTGTCGACGTAATCGGCACATGTGCAGTGAAGAAACGGCCTGACTGGGCCGTTTCTTCACTAAGTGTGCCGTAAATGACAGCTCCCGTGCCCATGCGCAGGAGTGACGTCAGCACGGCTCCTGCCAATCACTGCGCTGGAGCCCGCGCTGTGATTGGCCGGCGCCCGGGATCCCGGAAGACGATGGACACAGCATTTTTTTTTTGTTTTTTGTTTTTTAAAAGACTTGACAACCACTTTAAGGCGGTACTGGAAAATAATGGTGGCCACCCACAATATTAACACTTTGGGCCCAATTTGGACATTTTCACTTAGGGGTGTACTCACTTTTGTTGCCAGTGGTTTAGACATTAATGGCTGTGTGTTGAGTCATTTTGAGGGGACAGCAAATTTACACTGTTATACAAGCTATACACTCACTACTTTACATTGTAGCAAAGTGTCATTTCTTCAGTGTTATCACATAAAAATATATAATAAAATATTTACAAAAATGTGAGGGGTGTACTCACTTTTGTGAAATACTGTATATCGGCCTAAACTGATGAATAAATTTGTTTTGTTATTTTTTTTTTGGATATGTATAAAAAGTAAAAAATATTGTTTTTTTTTCAAAATTGATGCTCTTTTTTTGTTTATAGCGCAAAAAATAAGAACCGCATAGGTGATCAAAGGAAAAAAAGGACATCAATTTTGTTTGGGTACAGCGTCGCACAACTGTGCAATGGTCAGTTAAAGCGACGCAGTGCAGTATCGCAAAAAGTGCTCTGGTCAGGAAGTGGTTAATAGATTTCAATGGAGAAGCTGCAGAAAAGTATGTTGTGTGTTTTTGCCGTGATTTTGACAAGTTTTGTGTTTTTTAATCCACCCAACAACAAATTTCCCCAAAAATGTAAAAAAAAAAAACAATGCCAAACGCAAAATGCATCAAAAAACTTGTGGAAAAATGTGTCAAAAATGCATCCCAAAAAGCATTGCAAAAATAAATCAAAAGCAAACTGCATAGGTGTGAGCCAAGCCTAAATAACATTATGGGTCCTTTCACACATACAGACCGTTCATTTCATCCATTCAGTCACGTCAAAACGGATGAAGTATTCATCAATTTCTCATCAGTTTTTCATCCGTGGTCATCAGTTTTTCCATCAGTTTTTTTTACATCCACTACCAATGCAAAAATGGATGAAAAACTGACCATTTGTCAGTTTACATCCGTTTTTCATGCCATCTGTTTTTTTTGACAGAAGAACAATAGGGCTTTCATCCGTTCAAAAAACCGGATTTTGACAGAAGCGGATGAAAACGGATGGAAATAGATAACCCGTCAACGTTTGGATGAAAAACGGACAAACGGTCCATATGTGTGAAAGGGGACTATGGTGCACTTGTGGTACATTTCAATGAAAGTAAATGGAGGCAGTTGCAAAGCATTATTGTTGCATCACAATGATTCAAGGAAGCGCTAACACTGCTGTATGTATATCAGCCAGCAGAATGATCAAAAAAAACTGAAGTGATTGTCCCAACCACATATTTGAGGTGGATGGGGAAATCCCCCTGCTACACTATTGTATTCTGACAGTGTGACTCCTCTGCTATCAGAATACACTGACCAGCAAAGCAGTTGATTAGCTACATGCGCTGATAGAAACAAAAATTTACAAATGGGACTGTTGATAAACTTTCATTTGATCAGCCTAATCACTTATTCAAGACAAGTAGATAATTAAATCGCCTCCTCTCAAAAGAGAATGGCCATAGATGAATTTTCCAAATTTCGATCCATGGTCAGCTTTAGACAAAATGAGTGCACTCCAGACTCTGACACAGGGCTGGATTAACATAGGGGCTATTGAAGCTGTAGCTCCAGGCCCCTACCTTAAGATAGGCCCAGCCCAGTGAGTCATTGATGCTGCCCAGTCCTGCTCTGTGTGTGTAAACATGATTGATATGTAAATCACAGGCCCACCAAAATCCTCAGCACCAAGCCCATGATGCTCTTAATCCAGCCCTACTCTGACAGTATGAAGGTTTTCTAAGGTTGCATTTGCACAATCATTTTTCTACACTGCAAATCCCAGTGGCAGGAATCTACTAATTCCTTTCTGGGACTGACAGCTGTGTGCAGAAAGGTGCTGCTGCCAAGCCCATACAGTGCAATGACAGGCTGTCAACAGTTATTCATAACTGTTTGCAAAGCCACCGATTGCCTGCAGTGACCATGGTTGGATGCCATTTGTGTGCATTTGGCCATGACCACCACAGGTAATCGCTGGCTATGCAAACAATCACAAGTAGCTACAGCCACTGACAGCATGTTATGGAACTGTACAGGCTTGTATGCAAGGATTAAAGTGTTAAAGTTATGTTGCAGTGGTGCCCCCCCCCCCCCTCTTTGCAGGTATGGTTCTACTTCTCTGTGCTGAGGCCATAAAAGGGGATAAGTTAGTGAGCTGGGGGAACTGACAAGGTTCTTGTAGAACAATGTAGAGAGCTAAGTACTTTGTATATTCCCTCTGCTGGCACCCCATAATAGAAATTCTTCTCTATGGACTTGTACTGAATGTGGGATTTGTGAGATGGGGTGTTGCACTCTTAAGGAAAGTTAAAAGAGGTCATCTAAGCACCGTGGCACCCCCTAGTGTTGTCACTGCAAGTAGCCAGGATTATACTGCATTTAACTGCATTATGCTTAGCATCATTTGGGAAATGTTACCACCAGTATTTGGAACTGTTATTACTACTTTCACAAAACAGTAACGTTATATAAAAAGCACCATTTGCCTGTCTTTGTGTCTCCTGAGAAACTGTGAATGAACTGTGTGGGCCGCAGCACTGTTTTAATAATAATATGAAGATGATGAGAGAAGGAAGGAGGAGCAGTAGACGCTGGGTAATGGGGGTCTCAATGGTAGGGTGGCTCATGTGGTTTTGGATTCACCCTTTTGGGCAACTCGGCTACTGTTATATGGTCCTAAGCCATGACATTATGCCTTTTTCTAAGGACTCGGCCTATAACTATGAAGTAGCAAAGCCTTGCATGTGCATTGGAATGGCACCTACTCTAGCCTTCAGGCATAATCTATGAAAACCTTAGTGTCAGTAAGAGCTGGGTGGGAGGCCTAGTGCTCTGCGCTGTCACTCCCAAATTAGTCACTGGCAGGAAAAGTAAGAATTATGTTTTCCCTATGTTCTGGGGCAGTGAAAGTGTTGGACCAACTTCTCTGTACACACGATACAACGGTCGTATGACCGCTTGTTGGTACTACCAAAGTTTTCTAGTTTGCTTATACAACTCCTGTTGTATGACCGTCATATGTCGGCTGTTCTAATCGCGCATACTAACGATCGATTTTGCATACAACGGTCGTTCGTACGACCTGTTGTATACGATCATCGCATCGTGTGTACAAGGCTTTAGGATGATCTCTGGTCTACAGAGAGCACTAACCCACATGCTAACAGGCTCGGTGGATGCAGTTATTGTATCTGCACACAGCTTTCAATCACAGCCACAGGAATCAGTAGATTCTTAATGCTGGGATCTGCAGTGTGGCTAACCGTCCATGCAAATGCAGCCTAAGTCCTTCACAATCCAGGAAAGAGGATAGAAAGTATTTACTATATATACAAATTATGAGGCATTCTAAATATTTGCATTAAAGGGGTTGTAAAAGCAGAAAGTTTTTTTATCTTAATGAATTCTATGCATTAAGATAAAAAGCCTTATGTGTGCAGCAGCGCCCTTCAGCCCCCCTAATACTAACCAGAGCCCATCTAGATCTAGATCCAGCAATGTCCACAAGTCCCTCAACCATCCTGGACTCTCCTCCTGATTGGCTGAGAGACAGCAGCAGCGCCATTGGCTCCCGCTGCTGTCAATCACAGTCAGTTAGCCAATCAGGAGAGAGAGGGGGCAGGGCCGAACCACAGCTCCGGGCCTGAATGGACACACGGAGATGCAGTTTGGCTCGGGTGCCCCCATAGCAAGCTGATTGCTGTGTGGGCACTTGACAGGAGGGAGGGGCTAGCAGAGCTGAAGAGGGACCCCGAGAAGAGGAGGATTCAGGCTGCCGTGTGCAAAACCACTGCACAGAGCAGGTAAGTATAACATGTTTATTATTAAAAAAATTGAAACTTTACAATCACTTTAAGTTTAAACTATGTGAAGGCATAAAAAATATTGATGCAGTTTGGAATTCATTCAGGCCTCATTCACATGGGCACTAAGGCTCATACACCAGGAATGAGCCATTTGTTTATGCAGCTGGAACCCTCAAGTGCTGTGTGCAGCCTTTGTAAGTCTAGTTGAACCCAGTGGCTATACAGACACAGCTGTTCATCCTAACTTTACAAATTGGCCAGTGAGTGGCCTTGAGACAGTGTGTGTTCGGGGCCACTCATCCACACCGACATGTTTGTCAACTTAAAGTTCGTATAACTGCTGCAACACCATAAACTAACATAGGCTGTCTGTACGTAGCACCCGGAGGCTCCAGCTGCATCAGCATAAGGCCGATTTACAGTGCATGGGCTACAGCGCCAACATGAATTTGTTTGTTTAGTTCAGCACCAAATCACAAAAATCCTGTACCTTATACACAGATTGTTATGGGTCTAGGAGTCTTACTGCATTACACTGTATCCACAATCCGCTGTGATGACCACTTCAAAAACCTCCTAACTGTCTCTCGTTTGGAGGGACTGTTCCTCTTTGAATCTATGTCTCACTGCCACTCTTTCTTCCGCATTTGCCCCTCATTTTGCACACATGTGTAAGCCTCTATAATAAATGCAATACTTAAAGTGTTACTAAACCCATAACAGAAAAATCTGTCTGTATATGCAGAATAGCTTCTTGCTGTACTCACTGTGTAACTTAAGGGGTTAATCCTCTGTATTGTGTAAAAAGGCAGTTTGATCCTGTATGGCCAGATACTTAATTCTTGCCCTGTCTACTATATTAGACTATACTATACTATACTATATTATACTATACTATACTATATGCAGGCAGTGTGGAAAGCTGGCACATGCTATGTTCGATCCTCCTGTTTCACATGGACACAGACTGCAGTGCATTTCTAGAAGCAGTGATTGTTTATTTGTGAATTTAGCATGTCATTGGCACAGGGCCACTGATGCAAAGGAAGTTACATCATCAGAGAGTGAAATCTCCTCCTATATGAACACTGGGGAACTCCTGACTCTTTGCAGTTTATCACCTAACTGCAATATACAGATGGAAAAAAGGTATATAGCAGCAGTATTTTCATATAAAAAGAAGATTTAGAAGTTGTGTACACGGGGGGGGGGGGATTGTTTTTATATTGCTGGGTTTAATAACACTTTAACTACCAAAAGCATTAGAGTACACTAAACTTTTCAAACAAATCTTTTTATTATTGGTTTAAAAAGATAGAATAAAGGAAACATAATGATGAAAATAGGCACTTTTGGGTTTAGTCAATGTTTTTTTTTATTTTTAATATCTCATGGACCACATAATCGGGGATGAGGTGTATCCTTTACCCACACACTTTATGCTAAAGGGTGTCCCTTTTTCCCATCTCATAAGTTTGGGAGGTATGCACTTAACCTTACATGTTTGAATGTACTGCAAGGTATTACTTCTACTCTTTTGTCCTTCTGAATCACACTATACTCAGCATTTGTTTAATACAGTAACATGGTCACAGCTTTGCACAAGGCATCAGTCCAACACCCTTTAGTTTAGTGTCCTCAACAGTAATCCATACCTGCAGCCAAACACAGAAGCTTTGAACAGTGTCTGCTCTGCTCTCCCATTTATTTACCCTTGGCACACTTTAGAGTCCTTATCTGTTAAAATTTATCAGATCTAAGACTGCCTAATTTTTCCCTATTCACCAGTTCTGGGCAGAAGTGTTCCTCCTCTTACCATCTCTCTCAACATTGCACACAATAGCTAAAATGTTGTACTACTCTGCTACACACCTTTCAGTTCAATGTTGTAAATTGATTTTTAATAGCTTTGCAAGGTTTTGGGCATAACCTCAATGCCAATTAGCCTCGCTTGCAATCTGGCAATTGAATTCTAATTAAAAATTATTTTTATTCTAGTTAAAACTACCAGAAATAAATCACCAATATACTGTAGGTGCTGCACTTACCTATAACACCAAACAGGTAAAAGTTATGTACAATATAAAATTTATAGCAAATCAGAAATAATAAGTCTCATTAACCAATTCAAAAGGGGGCACGATCACAGACCCCCAGCATGTAGCTGAGGAATTTAGGCAATATTACACCACCTTATACACATCCCAAACCAAACATACCTCGCCCCAAGTGGCGCAGTTCCTTCAGCACGTACGCCTTCCCCAGCTGGGTAGGGATGAAGTAAAATTATTGGATGCCCCAATAACATCCGAGGATGTTTCAAATGCGATCTCTCAACTGGCTTCCTCCCCGGGCATGGGCGGCCTACCCCTAGAATTTTATGTCACTTATGCCGACATATTGGTAGACAAGCTAACAGCTCTAAACCAGCACATTTTTTAACATGGAGACCTTGCCTACCTCCATGCAGGAGGCATAGATAATAGTCTTACCTAAGCCAGGGAAGGATCCCCACTACCCGGAGTCCTATCGGCCAATCTCGCTACTCCAAGTCGATATAAAAATCCTCTCCAAAATACTGGCATCTCGTCTCAACCAGGTGATATCGACTCTGATACACTCTGATCAAACTGGCTTCATGCCTGGAAAAAACACGGCGATTAATATCAGACAGTTATTTGTGAATATTCAGGCCAGCCACAATAACATAGGCTCCAGAGTAATAGTGTTGTTAGACGCTGCTAAAGCCTTTGACTCCGTGGAGTGGGTATTTTTGTGGGAATATCTGGGTTTTTTGGATTCGGCCTGAATTTTATTAGTGGGTATAACTTCTATATCAAACACCTAAGGCTAGATTACTGGTAAATGGATGGCTGTCAGACAGTTTCCCCCTAGCTAGAGGCACCCGGCAGGGATGCCCACTGTCCCCCTGCTCTACGCACTAGTAGCCGAGCCACTGGCCATCGCCATAAGGGCGAATGACAATATTCAAGGACTGCAGGTGGGAGACCTTGTTGATAAGGTGGGTCTCTATGCGGATGACATGGTCTTATACCTGGCAGATTCACAGAACTCCCTTGTAGAGGTGCTCGCAACCATCTAGAGTATGGGACAGTACTCAGGGCTAAAGATAAATTGGGACAAATCCCAAATCCTACCCATAGACCACATTCCTCAGCCCAACATTGATCCCTCTCTCCCACTGGCCAGAGTTTCGTCTATCAAATAACTAGGAGTAGTGGTTACAAGATCATTAGCCGAATACAACCTTCATAATATTGAACCCCTATATTCATTGATAAAAACTCAGACATTGGCCAAACTGCCTCTGGGAATAGTCAATATTATCAAAATGATCCTGTTGCCCAAACTGTTTTATGTGATGTGGCATGCACCGCTTCCCAGCCCTATGAAATTCTTCAAAACTATTGGCACTATACTAAATTCATTTGTGTGGGGATCAGGTAGGCATAAACTCCCCTGGCAGTCACTAAAGAAGCCTACCAATATGTGAGGTGTAGCTCTACCAGACTTCCGAGATTATTATCTGGGGTCCCAGGCATCCCACTTTTACCACTACCTTAACTCAGACCTCTCCCGATATCATGCTCTACAGGTAATATTGCAAAATACTTCCCATCCTGCTCGTTTCTGACACCCAAAGGACATGACTTCACACCATCAGTATGTATGGAGCCACATTATGAGAAAATTAGAAGCTCCATCCTATCATACATACACGCCTCTATGGTTTAACAATGACCTGCCGGAACTCCTCACCATTCCAGACCCTAAAATATGGATAGATAGGGGGATTCTGTATTTATCCCAAATTTGGACCCTGCACGGGCCCAAACCCTTTCAACAGCTAAAGGAGGACTATAATCTACCTAATCACGTGTTCTTTAGGTTCCTACAGCAAAGACATGCCCTGTCAACGCAGTTTGAGGCCGGGTATCCCACATTGACTAATCTAGACCCACTCTCAATTGTTCAAGGAGATGACCCCTCCAAATTGATATCCACTCTGTATCAGGCCATACGTCTACCAGGCGTCACACAGATAGCATATAACATCAAGACTAGGTGGGAGGGAGGGCCTGGGACAATTAGCAGAGGAAGACTGAGATGAAATCCTGGAAGGAGCCAAACAGGTCTCCCCTAAAGTGTCAGACCGCCTGTCGCAACCATATATTCTGCACAAAGCCTATGTCACGTACCTGATGGTGGAGTCTGCAGTAGCCGAGGACAGCCTCTCTTACAATCCTGACTCAGGAACCCCTGATATGGAGAACAGGAGGCTCAAGAGTGCAGAATGGCACGAGTGCTTAGCTGGGACACAGGTGCGATGGTCACAGGCAGGGCTGGAGATGTAGCGAGCGGGAGCCGAAGGAAACTCCGGGGAATCGCTGACAGCAGTGCAGTAAGGCTGGACCAAGCTGGTGATGCTGGATGAGAAGGCTGGAAGCAGACTGGAACAGACAGCAGCCAAGTGGATCAGGAGCCGAGGAACAGGCAGAAGAATAGTCGGGCACAGGCCAGGTCGTCAACGGGCGGACAGCGAGGTACCAAGGAGCAGGCAGAAGAATGGTCAGGAATAGCCAGAAGGTCAGGGCAGGCGGATGGCAGCGGAGTCAGGAACAAGCCGGTGGATCAAGGAACAGGTAAGCTGATGAACAGGTAACAGGATACTCAGGAAACGCTGTAGACCAAACGGCATTAGTCTCGTGTCACTGCTCTGTTCAAATAGTCCCTTTGGCGCCAAGAATGGTCACAAACAGGAGTGCGCGCTGCCTGGTCGTGCGTGCGCACGAATGCTCATGCCGTCCGTTCTTTCGTGCACGCGCCTGCGCACCGTGTTCCTTCGTATCGAAATACGGGTTCTTCTCCTTTCCTGACATTGCCCCCCCTCAATGGGCAGCCTGCGGATGCCCAATCGGGCCAGTTTTTCAGGGTGTGTTCTCTGGAAAGCCTGTATCAGTCTTGGGGCGTGGACATTGGTTTCAGGTTCCCACGAACTTTCTTCCGGACCATACCCTTTCCATTTAATGAGGTACTGCACCTGGTTACCCCTTTTCCTGCAGTCCAAGATGGTTTCAACTTCAAATTCCTCCTCTCCATCAATAATCACAGGTTCGGGTGGTTCGGTGCTTCGTCCTGGAAAGGGATTAGAGGTTGCCGGTTTTAACAGGGTTACGTGAAAAACTGGATGGATTCGCATAGAATCTGGTAATTCAAGTTCATAGGCCACATCTTTAATTCTTTTCTTTACCGGGAATGGTCCGACGAACCGAGGTCCCAGTTTTTTGGATGGACAAGCCAGTTTCAGATTTGTGGTAGATAACCAAACTTGCTCCCCTGGCTCCAGGTTCAGCTCACCTCGTCTCTTTTTATCAAATGCCTTCTTGTAATCCTCCTGGGCTTTAGACATAATTTCTTGTAATAACTTGGTACAGAAGAAGTCCATAGTGTCTTGTACGGCAGGAACTGTACTCTCGGGGATGGAGCTGGACAAAAAGGATGGATGAAAACCATAATTGGCAAAGAATGGAGATTGCTTGATGGAGGAGTGCACAGAATTGTTATAAGCGAATTCAGCCATTGGTAGTAAGGATACCCAATCATCTTGGGAAAAAGAGGAAAAACATCTTAGATATTGTTCTAAGGTTTGATTAGTCCTTTCAGTTTGCACGTTGGACTGTGGATGATAGGCTGATGAAAATGAAAGTTCAATCTTCAATGCTTCGCATAACGCTTTCCAAAATCTGGAGGTAAATTGTACTCCTCTATCTGAAACAATGTTGACAGGTGTTCCGTGGAGCCTAATGACTTCTTTAATAAAGGCTTTGGCAGTTTCAGGGGCAGAGGGTGTGCCTTTCATGGGTATGAAGTGAGCCATCTTAGACAATTTGTCTACTACTACAAAAATGGAGGAAAATCCTTCTGACAGGGGCAATTCGACAATGAAGTCTATTGAAATCATTCTCCAAGGTCTTTCTGGAACTGGTAGAGGTCTCAATAGTCCCCAGGCCTTGTTCTTACTACTCTTGTTTTGGGCACACGTGGTACAAGAATCCACATATCGTTTACAGTCCTCTTTCGCTTGGGGCCACCAAAAGGTACGTTGGAGTAACTCAGCAGTTTTAAAGGTACCGAAATGTCCTGCGAGTTGGTGATCATGGCATAATCCCAACACCGCGGTACGCACTTCCTCAGGTACGAAAATTCTGTTATCATACCACAATAGCCCATCTCTGTACTGGAACTTGTTCCCAAGGGAAGTAACACATTCAGCAGACAGGTGTTTTATTCGTGACAACAGATCTTCTTGGAGCAAGAAAAAATTCCCAGAGGATAGAATGGTGTCAGAAGATGGAGGATTCCCTGACTCATTGAACATGCGTGAAAGTGCGTCTGGTTTGATGTTCTTGGATCCCGGCCTGTAGGTTATGTGGAAGGAAAATCTGGAAAAGAACAGGGCCCATCTGGCCTGGCGTGGCTTTAGTCTTTTTGCAGTCCTTAAATATTCCAGATTCTTGTGGTCAGTATAGATTAAGATCGGATGTGCCGCTCCTTCCAGTAAGTAACGCCATTCTTCCAATGCTGCCTTCATTGCCAATAATTCCCGGTCACCCACATCATAATTTCTCTCAGGTGTGGATAGTTTGCGAGAGAAGAATGCAACTGGATGTAATAGCGCTTTGGCACCTTGTTGCTGGGAGAGTACAGCCCCAACTGCCATTTCAGATGCATCCACCTCGAGGACATATGGAAGTGCCGGGTCAGGATGCTTTAGGATAGGGGCTGACGTAAACAGATTCTTGAGGGTTTCAAAAGCAGATTGTGCCTCCAAGGACCAACGAAATCGAACGCCCTGCCTGGTCAGCTGGGTAATGGGTAGAATGATGGCAGAGAATGCCTTTATGAATTTTCGATAAAAATTAGCGAATCCCACAAAACGTTGGATTCCCTTCTTATCACTGGGTGCAGGCCAATCCAAAATGGCTGAAACCTTCTGCGGATCCATCTTGATGCCTTCAACAGAAATAACCAGTCCCAGAAATTGGATGCTTTGTTGCTCAAACATACATTTTTCAGGTTTGGCATACAGTCCATGTTGTCTCAATCGTTCCAGGACATGTAAAACATGTTGGTGATGTTCCTTCAAAGATGACGAGAAAATCAAGATGTCGTCCAGATAAATGATGACAAAAAGATCAAGATAGTCTCTGAAAATGTCATTTACAAAATGCTGGAACGTGGCAGGTGCGTTACAGAGTCCGAATGGCATTACTAAGTATTCAAAATGCCCAAAGCGGGTGCGAAAGGCAGTTTTCCATTCGTCACCCTCTCGGATGCGAACAAGATTGTATGCACCGCGGAGATCCAGCTTGGTAAAGATGACCGCCGTTCCAAGTCTTTGGAATAGTTCAGGTACCAATGGAAGCGGGTAGGGTTTTTTAACTGTGATTTTGTTCAGTTCTCTGTAATCAACGCAAGGCCGCAGAGAGTGATCCTTCTTTTCTACAAAGAAGATGCCTGCCCCAGCTGGTGATGTGGAGGGACGAATGAATCCTCTTTCTAAATTCTCGTCCAAATAGGTCTTAAGAGCACCCAGTTCAAGTTCAGATAATGGGAAGATTCTCCCAAACGGGACTTCAGTTCCTGGCAAAAGTTCAATGGGGCAATCATAAGGCTGATGAGGTGGGAGAGCTTCTGCCCCTTTCTTACTGAAGACGTCCAGGAAAGTATGGTACACCTCAGGCACAGATTGACGGGCTTCCAGGTCGACATCAGAATCCAAACAAGACAAAGTGGAGAGGGGACTGAAGCTCTTTTGTAGACAGTGCTGGGAGCAATAAGCTGACTGAAACTGAATCTCTCCTTTAGCCCAGTTGATGAGTGGATTATGTGCCAGTAGCCAAGGCATACCCAGGATGACAGGGAACAGTGGGGATGCAATGGCGTCCAGGTGTAAAAGTTCATGGTGGGTGCCGGTGATGGTGGCAGGCAATGGTGCTGTTTCATGGGTGACTAGTCCTGATTTGATTGTTGACCCGTCTGCTAGGTGAACAGTCATTCTCTGGGTCTTTGGCTGAAGGGGAATCTGGTGCTTGATGACAAAGGACAGGTCAATGAAACAGCTACAGGCTCCAGAATCAATAATGGCGGGGACCAGGATATTCTTGTCTGGAAGCTGGAAGGAGATAAGCACAGAGATCTGAGCAGGGTTGCCGGAACAGGTAGACACAGGATCAGATGTGACAGTCAGACACTTACGCAGCTTTGCTGGACAAGTCCTCGCATAATGTCCCGGAGCCCCACAGTACATGCAAAGATTGTTCATCCGACGTCGCTGGTGTTCTTCAGCTAAAAGGGAAGGACGGAGAAGGCCCAACTGCATGGGTTCAGAGACGTCAGGTGGAGAAGCCGCCGGAGGTGGCACCACAGGAGTAGAGAAGACAGGGCCTCTAGGCAACATCCAAGTGGGACGAGATGTGCCTGCCTGACGTTCAGATCGTCTTTCCCTTAGACGTCGATCGATCTGGATTGACAGTTTAATCAGTGCATCTAAAGTTTGTGGAATTCCAACTCATGCTAGTTCGTCTTTGAGGGGATCAGCGAGGCCTAGGCGGAACTGGTAGCATAGAGCAGCATCGTTCCAGTTGCTATCGGAACTCCAACGCCTGAAATCAGAAACATAGTCCTCTGCTGCTCTACGCCCTTGCTGGAGCGCATGTAGGGCTGCTTCAGCTGTGGCCGACTGGTGTGGGTCTTCATATAGCTGTGACATGTCTTGAAAGAAAGATGTCAGGTTCCCCAGAGATGCTGCTTTCTGTTCGAGGAGCCAATGAGCCCAGGACTGAGGTTCCCCTTGCAATAGAGAAATTACAAATCCCACCTTTGTTGATTCCAGCGAGAATGTGCGGGGTTGTAGAGCAAAATACAGTTCGCATGCGTTGCGGAAGGAACGGAATTTGCTGCGTTCACCGGAGAATTTGTCAGGTGGCGGAACTCTGGGTTCGGGGGGCAGCATGACTACGGTAGGTGAGGCTGCTGAACCGGAGGATACCGTGGACTGACTGGGTTTGGAAGGAGTTGGTGCTGAAAGTTTCTGTACGCGTTCCTCCAAGTGATGGTAGCCTTCCTGAAGATCTTTAACAGCTTGCGTAAGACCAGCAAGATGGCGGCAAAGTTCATCCATGGGAGAGGGTCCTGGCGCAGACTCGCACATGGCCGTTTGGTACTGTCACGTACCTGGTGGTGGAGTCTGCAGTAGCCGAGGACAGCCTCTCTTACAATCCTGACTCAGGAACCCCTGATATGGAGGACAGGAGGCTCAAGAGTGCAGAATGGCACGAGTGCTTAGCTGGAACACAGGTGCGATGGTCACAGGCAGGGCTGGAGATGTAGCGAGCGGGAGCCGAAGGAAACTCCGGGGAATCGCTGACAGCAGTGCAGTAAGGCTGGACCAAGCTGGTGATGCTGGATGAGAAGGCTGGAAGCAGACTGGAACAGACAGCAGCCAAGTGGATCAGGAGCCGAGGAACAGGCAGAAGAATAGTCGGGCACAGGCCGGGTCGTCAACGGGCGGACAGCGAGGTACCAAGGAGCAGGCAGAAGAATGGTCAGGAATAGCCAGAAGGTCAGGGCAGGCGGATGGCAGCGGAGTCAGGAACAAGCCGGTGGATCAAGGAACAGGTAAGCTGATGAACAGGTAACAGGATACTCAGGAAACGCTGTAGACCAAACGGCATTAGTCTCGTGTCACTGCTCTGTTTAAATAGTCCCTTTGGCGCCAAGAATGGTCACGAACGGGAGTGCGCGCTGCCTGGTCGTGCGTGCGCACGAACGCTCGTGCCGTCCGTTCTTTCGTGCACGCGCCTGCGCACCGTGTTCCTTCGTATCGAAATACGGGTTCTTCTCCTTTCCTGACAGCCTATCTCACACCTAAATACCAGCCCAATAGAAACCCACTCTGTCCGTTATGTCAAATAACCCCTGGCACCTTCTATCACCTCATATGGTCATGCCCACATATGCAAACCCTTTGGATCCAGATAATAAAATTCCTACACGACGACATGGGCACACCAGTTGCCTTGGACCCAAAGCTGTGTCTTTTTGGTCAAATAACAGACGGTGGTGTAGACAAATACACGCAACGTCTGTTAGGGAAACACTGTTTTTGGCAAAAAGGACAATTGCAAAACAATGGATGCGGGCAACCTTACCCACTGTCCAAGACTGGATCAGAGGGGTAAACATGGTACTACCCTATAAAAAATTGATATACACACATAGGGGATGCCCCCTTAAATATGACAAGATCTGGGATAGATGGCTCTCCAATTCCGGTACCTGCCCTCCGCAATCAGACACATGGGGGGACTAAAAATTTCAAAATACTGTGTTCTACCCTGCGTTGCAAAAATTAGTATGTCCAAGAGAATACCATAAATTTTGCCAATGACAAGAGTACCAGATGTGAAACTATACCCGATCTAGTCCTCAGTTAGAGGAGGGAGACTGTAAGGAATGTTGTTTGTGATCTCTAGCTGTATTGCGCTATGCTCATAGAATGTGGCTGGCTGTTACAAGTGTATATGTACTCTGCAGAAGTAACGACCATTGGAACATTGTTATCTGTCATTTATACCAGTTATTGCAGTGTGTTTCAATAAACTTGGTTTTTTGATCAAAAAAAAAAAACAGAAATAATAAAATAAGCCCAAAGACATGAAGACAGGGTTTTTATTTTATTAGATTCAAAATCCAATGCCAAGCACTCCACTGTCAGACAATAGTTATGCTTTAAAAAAAATCTAAACAAAAAATCATTGCTCTTATTTTATTCCAGGCTTTAAAGATGCTGGATATCTGTTTTTGTTAAGATGAAAAGCACGTTCAAACAAAGTTGCTTGCTGTCCATAGACTTTGTGATAACATATGTGATACATTAATAAGTAATAGTCTGGGTTTTATTGTTGGGAAAGAGACTTAGAGTTTGTCTCAGTGGGCCAGATGGAAATAGAAACAGATGGAAGATCATGTTTGGCATTAGCTGGAAATTCCTAAGTGTTGCTGATAGTACCAGCTGTATGGGTGACCTGTATGACATGTGGCTGACAAAGACAAAATAAATGTTTTAATATAAGACAAGTTCTTTAAAAATGCTAATTTAATTGCTTACTCCAGGGTATGTCCCGATAAATCCTGTCTTCTTTATTTTACTTGCTCTGTTCCAGAAATCCAGCTTGTAGAAATGATATATATGCTTAGTTATCCTTCAGACAAACTTGTAGAAATACAACATACAGTAGGCCGAAGTAACTTTTACATGGAATCTGTAAATATGGTCACTTGTTAAGGATACCCCAACATTATTTCAAATAGACAGTGACATCACTTTAAGCAACACACACTTGTCATCACTTCTGTATAAAGGAATGTAAGAATATACAATGTGTATTGCTTATATACTAATATTTAATTGCTAAAAAAGGAGGATGTTAAACTCAGACCTGCTGTTAAAGTATAACTAAAGGCAAAACCTGTTTTAGTTATGAACAGAGTGGCGATGGATTACAATCCCTGACAGGTTTTTATTACTACCTCTGCCCCTGTTAGGAGGATTTTTTTTTTTTTTTTTTACTACTACTCAGTGGCAGCTCAAATTCCTTGGGGGGTAAACTATAGGAACCAGCCAGTGGCGGCTGGTGCTAAACAACCCCTCCCCCCAGGTCTGGACTCACAACTCCACGGTCCCGGCACTCACCACTCCACGGCTGACACAAAGCTGGACTGATCCATTCTCGATGCAGTCCAAAGCCAGGAAGGGTGGGGGAGGAAGGAGGTGGTACCGGCACCTACAGCACCCCGAGGGCAGACAGAATTAGACAGGCAGCGGAAGACAGATGATCTGCAGATCGGAAAACAGGGGGACAGCACCCCTCCCTCCATCCATCACACCAATCCTCTCTGCAGTACTGCCACCGGCCCAGACCCAGCACCAAGGAGATCTGGAGGTGTGTACAGCTGCCTGCATCCCATACCAATGGCGGCTGCTGGTGGTGCTCCCAGATCTCCCTGTACATTCTGCCCCCTGTCCGGCCAAAATGGTTGCTTCCCCTCTCAGCCAATCACGCTCCTCCCATTTCCTGATTGGCAGGGAAGAGAAGCAGGTAGACAATAGTGAATATTAATTTGCTATTGTCACACAACTGGGTGGGCTCAGGGCACAGTGCTCTGCGCCCCGAGCCCGCCCTTTTTTTAAGCCAATTAGAGCCTCAGGCTCTGATTATGTGCTTCAAACAAAAATGCGTCCGGTGCCCTGCATGTAGATTAGAGGGCCGGACATATGGATAGGGATTTTGCTTGTGCACGATTGAAGGATGGAAGTCAGCAGAGCTTCTTCTCATTTGTGAAGCTCTGAAGCAACTGCTCTTGCAGAGTGCAACTGCAATTTGTAAAGTGCACAATGTATTTGCCTTTGGTAATTCAACCCCAATGTCCTGTGTATCATTATAATTGAACATGAAAGTAAAAGAAAATCACAAATGTTGGGCTGTTCCTAGAACAAATAAAGCGTGTTAAAAAAATCAGCACAGTCCTACAGTAATACCCAAAAAAGATTGCTGTGCTTTTCACTACACCTCTCAACAATTATGCAATACATAAAATGCAGCACAATCACATAAATTAACATAAAATAATTATAAACAAAAAAGATAAAGTCCCATCTACAATCTCCTCTCATTCATAAAAATCCATCACCAATGTGTTGTAATAGCAATCTCTTCAGTTCCTCCAAACTCTAGGTCAGCTTTTTTCAACCAAGCTGTCCAGGCACCCTGGGGTGCCTTGACGTTTCTTCAGGGGTGCCTTGGCAAAATGCCTAAAAATTGCCCAAAAATTGTATACAAGCTGGCGTGGGGATAAAGCTGCCTTTTAGTTACAAAAAAACACAGGTTTTCATTGTGTACCATTACAACCTTCTAGCCCCGGCATCCTAACGACCAATGGCATCACCAGTTGATAAGGAGGATGTCAGTCCCCTGCATAGCATTCTTGTTTGACGCTCCCCTGCCCCTCTCCATCAGCATTGAGGGCACCTTAGCTGAGTAATGGAGAAAAACTGAGGGAGAAGAGAAAAATTGGAATACTAGTCAGTACCAGTTTGCAAAAGTGTATTTGCTTTGGAAGAATAAATCACCTCTAACGTTGGGTGTCCTACTTGTGTGGATGTTTCTGCGTTATGCAAAACTATTAGAATAGTTTTTACATTTTATTTTATTTTTTTTCCATTCAATTTTTATTGAATTTTTAAGAATCATACAACGAGACAAAAAAAAAAAGCAATAATAGATAATGTGGTTTCAAGAACACAGAGTAAAGTATGACTTGATAAAGGTATTAGATGCATGCTCTCAATGAGGCCTCTGGGTATCTGAATAATTCCAAGTATGAGTGAGAGGTAGCGGTATCGTTGCCCTGACACCCCCATTGGGAACAAAACTGTGTCTTGGGCTTAATAATAATTAATTAATGTCTTTTGGTCACATTGAGGCATGAGTCTGCTTGAAGTAAGGCTTCTACATTTGTGTTGCATATGAGTTCTAAGAAACAAAACATATTTATATTATTTCAGTAGAGAAGATGAAAGAGGGAAGGAAGAAGAGGAGGAATAAGAAATGGGGGGGGAAACAGGTAGGGATTGTTGGTGAACTGGTATAGCCTGAGTAGAGGGTTGAAGTAGTTATTTCAGGTGTGGTGGTAGACCGTTATATAAATGATTGTTGAAATTATGCTGCTTGGATTAGTCAGTTGTTCAGATTAAGTCTTAGAGTATAGGATATATCCAGAAAATTTGAAGCTGAGAGTCATCAGTTATGTGGGTTAGGTTTGGAATGAGGATTGTGGGTGTGTTGGCCATGGGTGCCAATCTTTGAGGAACAGATCTTGTTTAAGGTGAGCTTTTGCGAAAGAGTGTTCCTGCTGAGCATGGTCGTTGAGGATGAGAGTCACTTCACTGATGCTTGGTGGGGTAGTAGATTTCCATTTGTGGGCTATTGCGAGTCTGGCCGCTATAAAAATATGCGTAAGGATGGAGTGGTACTTAACGGGCCATGTTTTGATGCCTATTCCAAGTAGGGCTACTTTGGGGTCCGAAGATAGTTTATGGTTGATGATGGAAGAGGTTAATTTGAAGAGTTGATCCCAGAAAGGTTGGACGAAAGGGCATTGCCACCATATGTGGTAAAGAGAACCTTGGTTGTTGCATTTTCTCCAACATAGCGGAGACTGGTCTGGGTATATTCTGGCCAGTTTCTCAGGGGTAAGATACCAGTTGAATGAGATTTTCTGCGCGTTTTCCCAATGGAGAGTACATTTGGAGTGTTTCCTTGGAAGGAGTTGTGCTGTGTGCCATTGTTCTGGAGTTGCTGTGAAGGAGAGTGTTTTTTCCCAGGTTGTGAATGGCTTTGGTTTTTGTAGTTTGGCTGAGGATGATAGGGATAGGTATAGGGGACCTATACCTGTGAGAGTTTTTGTGGGTGAGCGTATTATGTCCAGAATGGGACTTAGTGTATCAGAGTCACTGATTTGAATATCTTTTAATGCATGACTTATTTGAAGGTACTGGTAAAATGAAGTACGGGGAAGCTGATAGGATGAGGAGAGGTCTTGGAAGGAGCAGAATACCTTATGGGAGTATAATTTTCCCACTGTGGTGATTCCAGCCGAGGTCCATTTTTGGGTGTTGAGGTCCGGTATTATTTTTTCCAGGGAGGATAGTGGGATGAAATCCAGGATATTTTGGGACAAAGTAGCTGCTATGTTTCTAAGCGAAGACCATACTGTGTGGGTTGCGTTAATGGTGTCCAGAAAGTGTCTCTGGGGGTGGGGATGAAGCATCAAGGCGCCTAGGTAGGCTTTCAAGTCCTGTTGTAAGATCTCTTTGTCAAGTTGTAGCGTGGGTGAAGAGGAGTTGGGGGACCACCATGTTCTGGAGTGGTTTAAGATGCTGGCTTTGTAGTAAAAGGAAATGTTCGGGGCCCCCATTCCACTAAATTTAACCGGGCGGAGGAGGTATATTGTTTTGAATCTGGGGCGCTTCCCTTGCCAAATTGTGTTACTAATAATAGTTTGTAGTTTCTTCAGATGAGTTGTAAGAAAAGGTATTGGAAGGGCGCGTAAGAGGTATAGAATGTGAGGTAGAATAAACATCTTTATTAGGGCGATGCGGCCTGTCCATGAAGGTGTTATCGTTTGAATTGAAGAGGAGATGCTGGAGATTTTCGATGTCAGTATATTGTAGTTAGTGTGGAACATATTAGAGCTTGGTGTAGTCAATTGGATCCCAAGATATTGAAGAGAGGGTGCTGGAGCCCACGAGAAAGGGGTACGTTTAGAAATATATTGTTTAGTGAGAGGGGGTAAGTTGATGGGGAGCATTTGACATTTATTATGATTTAATTTATAGAGCGAGAGCGTACTGAAGTGATCTAGAAGTTGAGTCAAGTGCGGGAGAGTGAGAAGGGGATTTGTAAGGAAGAGAATCACATCGTCAGCATATAGACCTATTTTATGTTGAGAATTTCCTATTTGTATACCGGTGATTGAGGGGTTGGATCGGATATGTTCTGCTAGGGGCTCCATAATACGGGAGAATATTATTGGGGAAAGAGGACAACCCTGCCTTGTTCCATTAGTAATGGGAAAGGAGGATGAGAGGAAACCCGACGTCCACACTTTGGCTGTTGGACATGTGTATAGGGCTGTGATTGCTGATAAGATTCGTCCCTGGAGGCCAAACTCCCGGAGGACTCCGATCATGTACTGCCAATGAACCCTATCGAAAGCTTCTTCAGCGTCTAGAGAAATTGCTAGGGCAGATATATGGTGATGTTCAGCCCATTGGATAAGGTTAATTGATCGCCGTGTTCCATCCGAGGTTTGGCGACCAGGGACGAATCCAACTTGATCGGGGTTTATGAGGAGGGGGGTATATTGGGAAAGCCTATTAGCAATGATTTTAGCGAATAGTTTTGTGTCCGAATTGAGCAAGGATATAGGACGATAATATGCAGGATTGTCATGGGCTTTGCCTGGTTTGGGGATGGTGACTATAGTGGATTCTAAGAATTCTTGGGGGCAGGTACCTGTGTTCATGATTTTGTTGTACATATTTACTAGGTGGGGTGTTAGTTTATCAGAAAATAGTTTGTAATATTCATTTGTGAATCCATCTGGGCCCGGGGATTTGTGAAGCGGTAATGATTTAATAGATTTGGATACTTCAATTGGGGAAATTGGGGCTGAGAGGCTTGAGAGTTGTGATTCTGAGAAGGAAGGAAGATTGATCGAGCTTAGGAATTGGGTTAGGGTTTCTGCATTCAGGGTCGGGGAAGAAGGGTTGTCTTTTAAGTTATAGAGGGAAGCATAGAACCTTTGAATAGGTTTGCGATTTCTGCGGGGTTGTATATTTTTTGGTTTTGCTTGTTCGAGAGGAACGCAATTTTTGATGTTGCTATTTTTCGTTTATGCTGTTTTGCAAGGAATGTACCGGGTTTATTGTTTGAAGTGTAGAAGTTAAGCTTTAATCTCTTAATATAATATTCAAAGGATTTTTTAAAGATTTCGCTCAGTTGAGTCCTAAGGTCTTTCAGTTTATCAGTAAGGAGTGGGTCAATTTTTTGTTTGTTGAGGGTCTCCAATTGATGAATTTGGGTAGTGAGCTGGGAAATGGTGTGCAGGCTAGTCCGTTTCTCGTGGGCTGCTAGCTTTATAAGGGATCCTCTTAAGACTGCTTTGTGACTATTCCACAATATGTTGGGATCTGCGACTGTTCCTGTGTTCAATTCAAAAAAGTCGGTTATGGCAGAATTGATCTGTTTCTGGTATTCAGGTTTGGTTAGTAAGAGTGGGTTCAGTCTCCATGGTGAAAAAATATTTTTATCAGTTGTTGCAGAGAACTTTAGAGTTATAGGAGCGTGATCCGACCAGGTAATCAGACCGATTGACGTGGAGTCAACTTTTTGTAGTGTGAATTTGTCTACCAGAAAGAAATCAAGTCTGGAATATACATTATGAGCAGCTGAAAAGAAGGTATAATCCTTCTCATTTCCATGAGAGCATCGCCAGGGGTCAAAGACATCTTCTTGAGAAATTAACGAGTGTAGAATTGAGGAGTGTTTTCGTTTGGGATTGGTGGAGTCAAGATCCGGATTTATAACTTCATTGAAGTCTCCACAGATGATAATGGAGTTAGATCTATAGGGTTGGAGCTTATTGAAGATGGATTTTCTATAGAATGGAGGAGAAAGGAGGCAGAGTCGCGAATAGCGATCATGACTCCTTTCCGTTTGGAGTCAGCATTAGAGAAAAATATGTGGGGGAATTTTGGGTGTGAACACTTCGGTGGGTTGGAGGAAGTGATGTGAGTCTCTTGAATACAGATGATTTCGGATTGTGCTTTAAGTGCTTCTTTCCACATAAGGGATCGTTTGAAAGGACTATTAAGTCCCTTAACATTTAGCGAGAATATTTTCATTGCCATTGAGCGTGATTGAGGGGGTTATGAACATGTTAATTGGTGCTGCAGAAATGAGAAGGATTTGACCCCTCCTAGCTGATCCAAGCAAAAAAAAGATAAATACATTTAACATTACAACAGTAGTACCTGAATTTACAACAGTTAGGTATGGAGGGCTATACCAGTTCATGGAAGAGGATGGGGGAGAGACAGAGGGAGAAGGGAAAGAGAAAGAGTGAAAGAGAAAGAGAAGGAAGACGAAGTGTATGTTTGTGTGCCTTGCACACCAATAAACCGGGGTGGAGGGATTCAACATTGTTGTTAACATCTTTTTGACAGATAATCTGTGTTATGAGACAAATATAACCAGAAAGAAAGTCGAAGAGGAACAGTTACAGAAAACAGTTAAACCCATTTGGGCTCTCAGCACAGGGAAGTGGTGGTAAACAATGATAGTGCATGGTTCACCTGCTGAGTTGAGAGTACCTGAACGGATCAGGTGTTGTTTGAGTGATGCTTGCCATCCGTGAGGTGTTGTGGGAAAGTGAATTTTGGTGGAGAGATCAGGTTCGGAGGGGACAGGCCCCAATTTTGTAGTTGTTTCAGGCCTTGTTTGAGATGATAGATAGTCAGACTTTCCTTGGTATGTGACGATGAGTTTGGTGGGGAATCCCCATTTGTAGACGATGTGGCGGTCTCTTAGGATGGCCGTCACCAGTGAAAGATCTTTACGCAGTTGCGCTGTGGCTGCAGATATGTCATTGCATACAGTGAGGGATATATACGGATCCGGGAAAGTCGCTATGTTTCTGGCGGAGGCTATGATCCGGTCTTTGGCTTGGAAAAAATGTAGCCTTGCCAGCACATCTCTGGGTTTTTCCGCCGGGATGTAAGAGGGTTTA